>JAWPHD010005399.1:0-164397 GCA_037043455.1 Cyrtodaria siliqua | reverse complement strand
GTTAATGCAATCCATACATAGATCGCTTGAATCTTTATGGTGTATTGTAATTTGCAATTTAATGTTCGATTCGCCCACTTATGGCGAGAACGTGTATTTAAAGCTACAAGATCAATATTCATTACCACACTAGCTCTGATTGATTCGCTCATGAAGTAAATAACTAAATGTTTGATATAAACAGTCAATAGAGAAAATGTCTATCAGTAAACTTGCTCCGTGTTCCAGGCGTCCTGATTTTGCCAGAACAGTTTGTGGATCAATTAAGGAGTATTTTAAAGAAACCGAACAAGTAGGACAACACTTGAATCATAGCCCCTAACCCCAACCCCTCGCAACGCACACACACACGCACAAACACACAATTTCACCATACACCACGCACACGTATAGTTTATAACGACACCTAGGTCCCAAACAGCAATCACTTATACCATAAACCAGGCACACGCATCTCGGTCTCCACCAACAATCAATTACACCATAAACCTTTCACACGCAAAGTTGATACATATGTGTCATCATCGAGGCCATAATAAAATTTGTGTTTGTTTGCCCGAACGTGATCGGTCCAGAAAATCGGGATAAGAAATTCCTACCTACCCACCCATCTGAGAATTCTAAGGTCAGATTTGGGCAAACTAAGATATTTTTAAGTGTGGTTCGATCACTTATACTATAAAATTAGGTAACACTCGAAAAGGAAATGTAGCATTCGCAGAACACAGTCAACCACAAACACGCACAAAAACAAAACAATTACAAGGAAACGAATTACAAGGAAAAGGCCAAGCAAAGTATGCGACTACACAGACATAAAAGGGATGACAATAGGGCTACCGCCTCAGAATGGTCAGTGGCAAAATTGCCGCTATGGGTTTGAAACAGGTTCTATGGTGAACCAAACTTCACTCTTACTCTATTGCCATTCCAATATAATTGAAAATAAATCTATAAGCTATATATGTATAACACAAAGATGATCATGTATATATAAATACAACAAAAAAGCCGAGAAAAGCCACAAAGCATGTACTCAGTGACTGTGCAGAAGCTAGAGCACAAGATAAACCTATACCTATATTACAACAACGCTACACTACTGAGTCATGGACAATGCAATATACTTACACATTGTTAGCTTCTATGGGAAGGAACAAATGTATATGTGTTATAGTGTGTCCAATGGCCTTAACTAAATGTATAAATAGATGTTGCTAAAAGCGGGTAGTATAGAAGACGGATGCGGCCATTTCGACTTTTCGACTTTGCGACTTTTCGCCCTATTAATAACCCTCTCCACAAGGCGAAAACTCAATGGCGAAAAGTCGCAAACCCGAAAAGTTGAAAACCCGAAAAGTCGAAGTTGAAAAGTCGCAAAGTCGAAGATTTTGGGCGAAATTTCGAATCGCAAAGTCGATAATCCGAAATTGTAAAATCTCGACTTTTCGCCACGAAATTTCGTCCAAAATCTCGAGTTTGCGACTTTTCGACTTCAAGATATATTCCCGTCTGTTGACTCACTCGCAATAGTTATTTAGTTAGTTTGTAGCGAGAGATAATTACTTTCGAGCAATCTGCTATAATAACAATCTTGTCGTCTTACTGACCGAATAGCCGTTCCTCGATTTTATTTGTCTCTGCCTACACCTTTTCAGAAGATAATGAATAAGGTATGAATTACTAACGCCTCTATTGAAAGAAACAATTGCTTATTTAGTAAGGGTCCTCGATATCTGAGTTGGCTTGGTAAGTTAGATACCCTTGGTTCGAGTCCCTATACAAGAGCCATTTGGGGGTTCGTACGGGACATGTTGTTTACACATTTAAAGTAGCTAACCCGCCAACAACAGCCACATTTCACATCATATGTACACCGTTTCTAAACCTACTGACGACGAGGTATATATATAACTTACATATTTCAGAATTCAAACTCCATCATGTGCCGTAAATCCCAATTCAATAATCCTTAACCCCCTACACACTTTTAATGGACTGTTCTTTCTTTGAATTTAATAAGACCATTCCTTTTATGTGACAAAGGTGCGTTGGGGGGGGGGGGGGGGGGGTGGGGGGGGTGGGGGTGTGGTGAAGACTGTTTGATGTAAATTTAATTGATGCTTTTGATTAACTTTCCATCGGGTGGGGGGGGGGGGGGGTGGTTGAAGACTGTTTGATGTAAATTTAATTGATGCTTTTGATTAACTTTCCATCTTTATCCAGGTATAAGTTCTGAAACATATAATGGAGTGATTCATTTAACCTGCATGTATGGTTCGACGTGCTATTTTTTAATAAAAATAAAATAAGTTACTGATTGAGTTGGATTCGCAGCTAAGCTCTGCACCCCCACCAGGCCTGCCAAACTGGCAATGCGATCCACGTTGAAATCTCTGTGAGAATTCTCTCTAATGATTGTATTACATGTGAACACGCACACTATGAAAGTCGCACAGTTACTGTCAAGTAATAACCTGAAAGACTTGAATGAAAAGAAAGAATATGTATAAGTGTAAACAGTCATCATAGTCATATGCATACTATCTTCGGGATGCTAAAACTGTGTGTGCTATTGACAGACCTCTGCGCGGCATTGGTTTGCTCCATGGCAGATCCATGTCTGATGGGAAACTTCATCTTTCATCTCATCTCCCTCTGGGGTTGCTGTCCTAATATAACCATTTATGATATTTTAACAGGGTGTAAAAACCTCATTTCATTCAAATATTAAGTTACGCTCAACCAGGGTTAGAGGGCATAACCGTACCAAGCATGTGTCAATATCGTTCATGAACAATCTCAAATCAAGACTTCAATATTATTTGTGTTCGACGATCTCCAAAGTTAACCCTTCAGACTCATTTGTATTATTTTTATTTTATGATGAACATGACAGACATGCACGAGTTAATTCAAAACCAATTAAAAAAATACTCACCTGCTATTTCTGTTACAAGTTGTGGCTGTGGACTTCGCCTGTCGGATTGATCTGTGGCGACGTTGTGTAAATATGATGGTGTGTCTTCAATATTTGGACACATAACATTCATTGCATATTGGTCATACATATTGTTTACGTCTGGGACCACATTTAGTGTAATGTATGGATGTGATCTTACACGGAATACGTGATAACCCTTAATAGTCTACACAATTTTAATTATCCTACTTGACATAATTACACACCTTAGAACATGAAGTAATCAATGTGAAATGGGATGAACACAATGATCATGATGGTTGTTTTAACGGCTTTGGATGGGGAAACTATCCTACATTAGGTTTAGTAATTGGAAGGTAAGTCCATCCAAAATGAAATGTTTCATTTGGAAGGAAAAACCGTCAATTTGTATAAGGTGAAATAGGGTGGAAAACCCTTACAAAAGTGTGAAATATAAGTTCGGATGGTTTTCCATCTAGTGCCTGACTGTTCATAGACAAAATATAAACGGTGTTAACCAGCCAGGCCAAACCCGAAAAGGGAGCTTCGAATTAAGAGTTACCAACTCATAATTCATTTTGAGCATATTCAATCACGGTATTTTTAGAACCTGTAGACCTTTACATTTAATCGGCCAAAATACATTATTATATGATCTGAGCACTTGGATATTTTTTTCTAAAGCATTCATTACATATACAAGCAGAGCACGTACTCTTATTTTACATATTGATAAACATTAAATATATACGGCAAACAAAGTGTCATACTCATTAATCATCTCATGCGTTAATTCTATTTTGTTAAAGGGACACATGGCGAACCTGAGTTTCATTCAAACATTAAAATAAGCCTCTCAGTTATTAATCTTTCCTCATTTGAGGGAATTTAGGTTTTTAAATGTAAGCTCAAAGCACATCTTTCCTAAAACGCAACATGCCGGTGTACATGTACGAACAAATGCACCGTGAAAATTGGGAAACCCAGTAACGTGTCCCCCAATAACTGTGACTATAATATAGATTTTTTATAGTCAGTATTATTGGAGAGCACTGTAATAACAACACATTAAATATTTTTTAAACTTTAATAGATTTGGCAAATATTGGGCGTGGCATGGATTGATAAACAAGTCCCAATCATGGGGCTTAACAATTGGGCTGCCGGTAAGCACAAAAGACCATTATGGCAAGCCCTTACAGTAGAAAGCATTAAGCAATAAAGCAAATTGAATATTACAATATTAAGGACATAACTACATGTGCACCAAATTAATTATTCATTATGAAAGCAACTTTTCTGATAAGCATTTAAGCAAGTGTTGAAAGCACGGTTGATATTCAATAAATTAAAATGTTTTTAACATTTCGTACGGACAGCAAATTTGTATATAATTTATGTTTAGATTGCAATTCAGTCTCTGGGTATACAGGAGCTGAATAAAGTTAAACTGAGCTTATATGTCCTTCCTTTCACACCTTCGCTGCCCGCCATATGGACGGGCGCCCGCACACTCCCATCATGGAGTGTCCAGGCTCCCATCCATCGCCAAAAACATTGTTTTGGCAGCAGCGAAGAGTGCGTATCAAAAGCAAAATATTCAAATGCCACGCCCAAAACAGAAACGGTGCCAAAAAAGTATATATTTCCTTATCACTGCCCACTTTTAATGAAACATTCAAATCCAAAGCTTAGTACTGGTTCTACCCAGGAAGACATCGAGAGTGATTCAAATAAGTTCATAAAGTTTAACTAAATCCAGCCGGAAACTGGTTAAGAAACAAGTTGTTCCCAACATTTGAAAAATGAACACCATCCGGTTCAAGACAGGTATCATCAGCCTGAATATATTCGTGTAGCAGATAATGGCCCCCAATATCTATTATCGCCGTAGCAGCATAACTATTTAGTCTCTTTCTGGCCCTTTCCATTGCAAAAGGGTAGTTAGGCTAACGCCATAAAAGCCTAGGAAGTATTTGAGACCAAATAACGACCACATTATGTAAATTGACCCTAAAAACTCGGTCAGAAGCTTAACATGCTTTCTAAGAACCTTTAATGGGTATTTCCCTAAATCTTTCCCCGGGATCACATGAGTTGATGCATCAGACATTGACAAAATAAATAAATGTCAGAAAAATATCCAGTATGTAAAGGCTGGAGGAAGCTTGTAACCTTTAATATGTGGCGTCAAACAAAAATTGACTGTTAAACGTTTCGAAGCTGTCATAAATTATCATCATAAATATAAATAATATGAAGTGTAACATGTACATGTTACTCAATTTCAGTCCTTGAACATTGAATAATTTCTGATGAAGCATGTATCCTTTCCTCCTGTTTCGTGTGCCACTGTTATTTCATTTCAGTCAGCAAACAACTGATATACATTTGTCTGTATATAATATGCACATTTACCCAATTGTATTAACTTTTGCCTCCTTGATAATCAAGTTTATGTCTATTGTGAACAGGTCTTTAACTGCATTTTTACCTTTAACCTACGATCGGTTCTTAGACTTTTGTATCAATTATGATCATCAGAGGCCTAAGTAATTGATGAACAGTTAGTCAATCAATCGGTACATGCCTGTGTACAAGCCATATATTGTAACTCTCAATTGATGTCATTGCTCCACTGTTTTATCAGCCACACTAGAAATACCAAGTATTTGCATAACGATCTAACTATCTGAAAGCTAATCCATCCAAACACTCCGACAACAATAGACGAAGAACATGTATCCTTTTCAAGTAAATTCATGGTTCGACATTAACAGTTGTCCCCCTGTCCTCTGTCATGTAGATTCGACTGAGGACAAATTAATTGTCCAAGGTGAACTGTCCTACGGACAACTAAATCTTTTAACAAGAAATGAATTTTACATCTTTAAAACTTGTGGCTGAAAAAATGTCAATACATTGGCAAGCACATTGTAAATGACAAACAAAAACTATCTTGTTGTCATTGGTGGAATGCAACTGAGAGAATGTAAGGTCACTTTCATGATTGAACTTGTTTTTTATATCACTTTAACATGAAGTGTGGGAACAAGTAAATGGTGTAAGTTACTTGTCCTTTTGAGTCGTTGCTGAACAAAGTTAATTTCAAACCCTGAAATTAGCCCACATTTAAAATGTTAGTCACAACACTATGTAAACTCTTTTTAACTAATACATAAAGGTGATGTCATCGTGATTTGATGCTGACTATTGGAACGACATTTACCTCATTTATCACCTTCCTGTATGACAACCTAAGATGAGGTTGTTGAATTGGATGAAGTGTTATTAAAATAACATTTGCAACCTGTCCAGGTTCTATTTTGCATATACCGTTTGGACGCCCTGATGTGTATATATCTATGACTATTGACTATAAACCCCAGAGCTACACACACACATTGCAGTGTGGCACCCTGCAGAGAAGTTTATTTTGAATAGAACACAGCATAGATAGAAGTGGTTTTATAATTTGGCGACTATGCACATAATTGATTTAAAGTGCTATGTATTGAGTAGGGACAAGCGGAAAGGAACAGCTAACTAAACTTCAAAGAACCGCTGGCAAAACTACCTGGTGCAGGATAAATAAAACATCACCCCGTTGCAGGATAAATAAAACCTCATCGATCAAAAGGAATAGCCCTAAACTAAACCAATGATCAAATAGAATAGCCTTAAAATAAGGCATTATGAAAAGAATGTAACTTCTTTACAGGTCTTGAATATGTACACCACTGATAAGGCACTGTCGATATATTAAATATGAAAGTATTAAAGAACTGTAGGGATATATTCCCCAAACTCCACACGAAAATGTTTCGAAATGCACGATGTGTTGAAAAGCTGATGGGTGGCGTAGGCTTATCTTGTATAACAGGTAAAAAGTGGAACTTTACATACAATACCAACACCGGAGGACTCCATGACCTGTTCCACACATTGCATCCGATACAGACATAGAAACTTTTGACCGGTCTTAAGTGAACTTGATGGTTACACAAACTGAAATATAAGGCAAAATGTTCGAGAGAATGAAACAAAATAAATCTTGAAAGAAGTGATAGAGATCCAATCATAATTAATCAGCAACAGCAACAGCATCCATATATAAACAACTGTAATGAAAACATCATTGTACGCAAACTGAATAAATGTAAAGCTGATCGCTAGACGAAAAGCATTGGATGTTTTATAAACAGTCAATTTAGAAGAAAGGCAATGGAGGCATGAATTGATTTAAACTGTTAAACAGTAATAAATCAAATGAAAATAATGCCATATCCAACACAATGCTTCCGCACTATCATAGACGCACGCCCAGACAGTATGACGTCACCTATTGCTCTGGGTCATGATTATGCATAGCCTCCATTGCCAGACCAACAACTTTTATTAGCAGCAACAGTCAATAGCAGCAAGTTAGAATTAGCTGAGATCAACAAACTGTTGAGATATACTTATCCGCAGTAAGAAAACATATTGCCTAAACACTCCAATTTCATGGTTAGCATCATAAAACACGATTTTACCAACAGCCTTGGAGTTAAATAATAGCAGCAGAAGCTGAAAACATAGTGCACAACAACGATGATGATAACATCAGTCTATCATTATTGCTTGATCAACATTTCTCCATCAACTAGATGTAGTTCAACAAATTATTCTTATATAAATGGTTTTCATAATAGTTCTTAAATAATATTTGCAGTAGATATGGACATCATCCGCATAATGACAACATAATAATATTTAGCTGCCTTGAGTCGAATAATCATATTTTTCTAATGTGACTCACTGTTATTTACAGTTTTAAATGCCTCTCGAATGACTCAATAATTATTATTATTATTGTTTTCATTGTTTTTGCAAATTGATTCACTGAGTTGAAAATGTAGTCTAACTACTGTCATTACAAACAGGATATTGTTTACTTTGATACCATTTTCAATTTCCTAGTGTGAACTGTTTGCAGTTACAATGT
Source organism: Cyrtodaria siliqua (assembly GCA_037043455.1). NCBI lineage: Eukaryota > Metazoa > Mollusca > Bivalvia > Adapedonta > Hiatellidae > Cyrtodaria > Cyrtodaria siliqua. Next base: position 156,466 of record JAWPHD010005399.1, on the reverse strand, counting down.
GTTACTGTAACACAAATGAACAGTTGTGAACAATCTATAGCCATACATCACCCACCAACATCTACAATGAACTTGCAATTTGCATTTGCAGACGCCTGGTGAAAAAATGATAATATGATAATGTTTGGTAATTTTGCATTATCTACGACAACAGCATTATAAAGTTTATAAAAACGAGTCCTGTTTCCCGGAGGCAGTGCAACATCTGTTCCTCTAGCTGACTAACGTCTTGTGTACGGCCTTTTCTGCAACCTATCGAGCCACTCAACGATCATGTGACGTCACTGACTAGCTGAACGCACACCCTTTGGATCTGCTGGGAGGCAACCGCTGACTTTTCCAGGTAGGATCATCAACCACGTTACCGGCAGAGAAATAACCATCGAACTGGCTCGCTTTCCACGACGCATTATCTAGTGTGATTATGAAAACAAAATCGACGTACAATGTGTAAACCAAGCAAAAATAGTACAAATGGAGTACAAATGAAAATAAAATCCTAAATATTAATAGCAACTTATTGTAATAACTGATTGTGCAGTCTTCATATAGATCTAGTCTATGTTTTTTTAAATTTATTTTATTTATTTATTTATTTCATTTTTTTTTTTATATTTTATGTTTTTATTTTTATTTTTATTTTTAGGTGTTATATTATTAGAATTATTATTATTATTATTATTATATTTATTTAATTATTATTATTACCCCACTATTATTATTATTATTATTCACAACACCCAAAAACTCCCTCAGTCGAAACGCACCCAGACGCATAAAGCTTGCAATACACTAAATGCCCTAAACATTTTCAGTTAAAATGTAGTCTACCGAGACGCAACACACGCAAATACTCCCATCCACATTTTTCTAATTTAGCATATATGTAAACAGCTGTTGAGAGGCTGTTGACCCAGTTACCGCGAACATGAGAGTGCAGTAAATCCCCCGACCTGCATACACCAGTAAAAAGTTATATCCATTCTAAATTAAAGGTACATTCCATTTTTGAATTCAGGGGAATAAGTTACGCCCAAGCCCGCAGCAAACCCCGCTAAACGAACGCTTTAAACACAAACAAATGCAAGAAACGAAGTTACCAATGCTTAGAAACCATTTCAATTCGATCCCGACAGCCACAACCACACACTATGAGATTAATATTAAGCAATGTGTACCTAAAGTACCTGAAAACTTAACTGCGTGAGAAACGATAACGTCACCACATACGGCGGGAGGAACGAATGTTTTCATTTATTAATATCCACGACCTATATGAATTATCAGAATAGAAACAAAGAAAGAGACGAAATAAAGCTCATGGTAATAAAATTGGAAGAAAAAAATTCTCCGGCGAGAACCAAAAAATGGCGCGAACATGGTGAAATGGAAAACATTATTTGCATCCACGAACAACGTAAACATCTGTATGACTAAATAGAAACGAATACAACATAATATATGACAAAATCATGAGCACCAGTAACATTGCAAAATCATAGATCCTGCGAGTCTGATGTTAATAAATTTAAGTTTTTTTTTTAAATGTAAGCTCAAAGCACATCTTACCTAAAACGCAACATGCCGGTGTACATGTACGAACAAATGCACCGTGAAAATTACTCAATAAGTGGAACACCCAGTAACGTCTCCCCCAATAACTGTGACTATAAAATAGATTTTTTATAGTCAGTATTATTAATCTTTCCTCATTTGACTTTAAAATCGCCTGCATAGGATCAAACAAAAAAATTGAGATTTAACTCTCTTCCATCAAATAGTCAAGCATACAATTGATGAATTATTATCAAAAGTTAGTAATACGTAAAATCAATTTGCCTTGAACTATTTGAACTCTTAATAGTAATGAATGGAAGTATGTTAGTTATTTTGAAGACCAACAGGACGCTTGGTAGAGTTTTGATACACGGTTTTATTGTGTAATTTTTCCGTTATTTGGCGGGTTAGTTTCTTTAAAGAGGCTCTACCTATATCTTTTTGTCCACCAATTGATATAAACTTTACTTAATTATAAAGAGGACTATGAAAAAGGTAAATGGCAATAATTTCACCCAATGTAATATGCGTTTTGCTGGGGGAAAAACAGGATTGAAAATATCGGATTTTTGAAATTGTATTCGTAATTGTTTTAGACAAGCCGATTGCGGAGATTTTCCGATCTTATTCGTTTACAATCGGAACTACCTCGTCTGATTAGCGAAGAGTTCCGATCGATTCGTTTGCTATCGGAACTGCGCCGAATAGTTTGTAATCGCATTGCGCATGTCCGAGAAAATCGTAAAAACTCGTAGTTCTCCGGCAGGAATAAACGGCTGGGTAGCATTTTATTCAAGATATTGTTTTGATCATAATTAATAATTTACAGAACTGGAATACAAACCATGTTTCTTCTTAGAATACTCATAAAATAGCTTTGTATACATATAAATGCAGTAATATTGAGTATTAAATATTTTACATTAAAAATCGCGTAGATATAGGTAGTGCCTCGTTAACTTAACGTATACACTGACAGTCGATAAGTAGGACTGGAAACGTGATAATACACAGGAACGTGCTAATTGTTAAAGCCTAGGTGCGGCAACTTGTTTTGCTGGAAAATGTGTACATGTTGTGCAATCTCCAGTTATCAGTTGCTAAGAAATACAACAGCAAACTAGTGTTCCTAAAATAAAATAAAATAAAATAAATAAGAAAATAATCATCTCAAAGTTGACGTATGTGGAATTTGTTGAAAAGTAGTATTTAAAAATACTTTAATTGAACGATGTTTTAACATGTTTTCCGATTCTGTTTTAATTTACCTGGATTTCTTATTTTCTCTTAAGGAGCACAAGGTACCTTGCTTTATTTTCACGCAAAATTATGTTAAAAACAAGAATCTTTCCACGCTGTTATAGTGACAGTTAAACCCGACAGCAAAGATTTTAATAGTAGTTTATTTAATTTTAAAATAACGGATTTTCCGTCAAAGGAAATAACTCTAGCCAAAATCAAATTCCATCAAATTGTACATAACACGTTTTATTCCTATGTATAGGATAGAAACTAATCAAAACTAATGACTGATGTAATTAAAGTTTTGGAGAAAAACCATTATGGAGTCCAAAGGATTATTATTTCAGTTATTATAAACAACAACAAAAACAAAATTAAAAAAAAAAAAAATTATTTTTAAACTATTTAAAAATGTCTGGTTGAGGGTGGGTGGGAGAGAGGGGCATGGCGAGGGGGATGGGAAGGGCGAGAGGATATTTTGATGCGAAAAACAGCCTTCTACATTTAATTTAATCTCGATAATTATCACTAATTAGTTCATTTAGAAGTTAATATGTATTTTGTATATCGCTCTGCATCTAAAAGGGACACAGGGCCTTCTTGATTTTTTTAAAACTCGCGGCGTCCCATTATTTTTCTATGGGAAAACTATTGTGTATATAGCATATAAGTCTAATAAAGGAAGCAGGGTCCTAATGATCAGTTTATGAAAAATGCTTATTAATAAATGCGGACAATTCTCAAGTGCTTGCGTCTGTGTGATCAAGATCGATTCAGGACGTTTCCGCAAACCATTTCGACACATAGACGAATCGGCACCTAGACGTTTCGGCATCAAACCATTTTGGCATCTATTTTAATTTTCAGCCGAGACGTTTCGGCACCCATTTATATTTGAGTATTATAATGAAGTAAACAAGTAAAGAAATTAAATATTTTCTAAAGATTATTTGTAATTCATTTAAACTCCGAAGCGGTTTTGAGCCTGAATACAACTAAAACATGAACATAAAAAGGGTCCATATGACAATCACTTGTAAAATTTAAGTAAATATGAATATTATATTATATTGTAGCATGGTCACTGAAATTCCCTTTGTTATAGCTCAGGTGTAAATCGTTATTGAAACTACTTGACTATGTTCACTTAAACATGTATAATAATGTATAACTAAGACCAAATAAAAGCTTATCTGTATTCATACAGTATCTTTTAATTCTTCACTTAACCTTCCTGTCATCTCCATATCGACGACTACAGGTATGCGACTTGAACAAAGCCTCCACAAACTAACTCATTATTAAAAATCGTCTACATATAACGCAGGCGTTTTACTTTTCTTGTTCTACATAATCTGCATTTGTTCAATGATCAATATTAATTATAGCAATAGTATAAAGCAAATATATAAATAACTGTTGATTATATTGCACCAATAATGTACGTCAATAATGTACGAGGTTGAAAGTCGCAATGACATTGGATTAATAAATCGAAACACTAATGTTTGATACAAACTTCAAGATGGCATGTGTCCCTTTATTTACATTCTGTGATTTTGATTATCGTTTATCATTATACGACTGAAGATGCTATATTTGTTCATGTTTTCGTCGTAAGTGTATGTTTGTAATGGATTTAAATAGTTGTTGTTTACAAAAATATTCATTTAATTTATATAGCTTCAGACCCGTTTAAGTATTCCCTGATTTGAATATTTTTCTTGCAACATCTTATAAGAAAACACTATTATATTGTATATAGTGTTTCTCAACGCACTGTAACGGTAAAGACCTTGTATCATTTTATAGCAGGGGTTTTGTTTTAAGGTTGTCATTATGTGATGTTATTAATAATAAAAAAAGAAGTTGAAGAACTATCTATTATTTAGTTATCACGTACCGTGAAGTGATGGATCATAATAGATGTGCTAATAAATGAGGAATTATCGCTCGTTCTTTTCCGTTCAATTCCGTACATGCAATCGGAATTGTTTCGTCGATTTCCGTACATGTACAACTAGGCAGTACATTAATAAAAATACGTTGTGTTGTATTTTAAGAGTTTTGTGATAAATATAATCTCACATTTGGTACGATTAATCTATTAAATTTGTTGAATAGAATTGATGTGATGATCGACACATCAATGTAGCATATACTTTTATCGTACACGTTTAATAAATTCAGTTTTAAACAGGCACTCATGTTATAACCTCTCTATATATATCGTGAGAATTCTAGACAAATTTCATTTAAAAAAATCATTTTTATGATGCGTGTACATAACGTAATTGTGTTATCCTGGATATATAAATGATAATTATATTACTATTTACTAGAGGGGATACATCAGGTTTTTCTTGGGAGTCTAGGGCTCCAACGTAACATAGACAAATACTGGTACTTTATATTCAAAAGGGCCAAAACATTCTGCAAAATATTAAAATGACTGCTAATTTACAAAGAAATTGCTTTGCACAGTACTATGTGCTAACCTAGATTACGCACCAGGGTTAATGTCAGCATTTTAATTCAATTTCATTCAAAATATATTCAATTTCATTCAAAATATATGGTGTATTCAAATTATAGATCTGACCAACATGGTGGCAACTCCATATTTTATTGCAATTACATATTCATTATTAAACTGAATATTTTTTAAAATGTTTTAACTTTTCTCGAAAAAGTCTGATGTACACCCTTTAACCGGCGTTCATATGGCTATTGAAAGTACTGTAAGTATGTAATTTATATACTCGTTTTTTTTTCTTTTCAGGTACGCAATCACCACAAAAGCCAGCAGCGACAATAACAACATCAGCAGCAACACTAAAGTCAATCAAAGTTCACTTTATGAATCTGTCGAGAGACGAACATGGGATGTCAGACGAGCAAGCCAGAAGACTCAGATCATAATGTCGCAACAAACAACAATGCTGACGGGTTCACCGATAACCAAATAGATACGCTCAGAAGCACGTGGCCTTTGTTGTCACGTGATACCAAGTCAAATGGCACCCGTGTGTTCAGATTCATATTTCTCTCAATACCAAACATCAAATCTGTGTTCAAGTCATTTCGGTAAGTATGAATTTAACACCACCGTATAACAGGCAATCGCAACTTCGGTTGTAGTTTTAACTCGGTTCATATATGTAAATGTTGCGATTACCGGTTATATAGCGTGGCTTAGCTTAGCATTATATGTTATTATATAACAGTGACACTGTCTCTGACACAAAGCAAGTCTGTTTGCGGGTTTTCGCATTTAAACGTACCATTCATATTTAAAAGTGTCGTCATTCAAAATTCAAAAACACAAGTATTTGGCAATAGGAGCGATCTGAAAGAATGTGTCCTTACGTAAATTAATCCATCATATTGTGCTCAATTGCACTCAAACAGGAGCAAGTGCATTTAATTTGATCCTGTGTTCTATGTGGTATACGTACTGCTAGTGATCCTGTGTTCTATGTGGTATACGTATTCGCTAGTGATCCTGTGTTCTATGTGGTATACGTACTGCTAGTGATCCTGTGTTCTATGTGGTATACGTATTGCTAGTGATCCTGTGTTCTATGTGGTATACGTATTGCTAGTGATCCTGTGTTCTATGTGGTATACGTAATTGGATCCTGTGTTCTATGTGGTATACGTATTGGATCCTGTGTTCTATGTGGTATACGTAATTGGATCCTGTGTTCTATGTGGTATACGTAATTGGATCATGTGTTCTATGTGGTATACGTAATTGGATCATGTGTTCTATGTGGAATACGTAATTGGATCCTGTGTTCTATGTGGTATACGTAATTGGATCCTGTGTTCTATGTGGTATACGTAATTGGATCCTGTGTTATATGTGGTATACGTAATTGGATCCTGTGTTCTATGTGGTATACGTAATTGGATCATGTGTTCTATGTGGTATACGTAATTGGATCATTTGTTCTATGTGGTATACGTAATTGGATCCTGTGTTCTATGTGGTATACGTAATTGGATCCTGTGTTCTATGTGGTATACGTAATTGGATCCTGTGTTCTATGTGGTATACGTAATTGGATCCTGTGTTCTATGTGGAATACGTACTGCTAGTGATAACTAGCCTATTCAAATGGAGCATTGGGCATTGAGAAGTAAATGTTTCGTAATCGAGGTACATTTTTATTGATAACACAGTTGCATAATTAAAGTAACTTATTTAATAATGAAAGTTGCTAATTTCTTATAGCACGACTTTTGGAAAAACATATACAATTTACTAAGGAGAAACGTCACATATTACATTTAACAATTTGCTAATTAATTAATATAATAACCAAATAAAGTACAACCAAATATAGTATTATATTAACATAATTTTGGTTATTTTAAAATACATATAGCGGGATTGCCGGTTACGCATAAAGCCAAAAGCACGCGCTCGTGCGTGCGTGGCGTGTGTGCTTGAATGCGTGTGTTGGGGTTTGGTGGGAGTGGGAATGGATTTGAGATCCCGGCGAAAATATACGTGTTCTCTCTCACTTACAACTCCGAGACACGCTGAATCGAACTCAGAGATTGCATTAGAGAGACGCAGGGTGCACGTCCAACTTCTATATTTACCCTGATACCCATAATACAGGCATACTCGAACACAATTATGCATGCATACAAATCAATCTCCCTTTATGTCTTTCAATCTCATGTGCAATTAATAAAACCTATATTTATTTCAGTGGAAGGTAGTTCTGTTGCATCTATATTTCGATTGACGTTACATGGTTGAAGTTATTCAAACAAACGCACACCAAATAGTGACGACATTGATTATCTATCGCTACTCAGTTTATTTTCATTTATAGTAATGGAAAACATTTAATTCAGGCCTAAAAGACCTTTGTCCTATTCTTGTGTTGATCAATATCGTATAAAATACCAATTCATTTCAAGAAGAATAAACGAATAGAAAGTGTAGCCCAAATATTCTCTATCTAGGCGTGAACATTTAAAACAGATAAACGGTTACTAAATATCTAATAGTATAATGTAAGAACGTTCAGCCCACTTACCAGACCGCACCGGACCGCACCGGACAGTGATACGACAACTATGACAACGATACGGCAACAAGGACAACGATACGACAATTAACTAGGACAACGATACGACAACTAGGATAACGATAAGAAAATTAACTAGGACAACGATACGACAACTATGACAACGATACGACATCGAGGACAACGATACGACAACAATGAAAAACGATACGACAATTAGGACAATGATACGACAATTAACTAGGACAACGATACGACAACAGCGAAAAACGATAGGACAACTAGGACAACGATACGACAATTAACTAGGACAACGATACGACAACTAGGACAACGATACGACAACTGTAACAACGATACGACAACTAACTAGGACAACGATAAAAAACTGTGACAACGATACGAAAACTAACTACGACAACGGTACGGCAACATACTAGGATAACGATACGACAACTAGGACAGAGATACTACAACTAGGACAGCAATACGACAACTAGGACAGAGATACTACAACTAGGACAACGATACGACAGTAGAACAGAGATACTACAACTAACTAAGATAACAATAAGACAACTAGGACAACGATACGACAACTAGGACAATGATACGACAACTAGGAAAACGATACGACAACTAGGACAGTGATACGACATTGAGGACAACGATACGACAACTAGGACAATGATACAACAACTAGGACAACACTATGACAACTAGGACAACGAACGATACGACAACTAGGAAAACGATATGACAACTAGGACAGCGATACGACATTGAGGACAACGATACTACAACTAGGACAACGATACGACATTGCAGACAACGATACGACAACAACTAGGACAACGATACGACATTGAGGACAACGATACGACAACTAGGACAACGATACGACAACCAGGACAGCGATACGACATTGAGGACAACGATACGACAACTAGGACAACGATACGCTAACTAGGACAGCGATACGACATTGAGGACAACGATACGACAACTAGGAAAACGATACGACATTGAGGACAACGATACGACAACTAGGACAACGATACGACAACTAGGACAGCGATACGACATTGAGGACAACGATACGACAACTAGGAAAACGATACGACATTGACGACAACGATACGACAACTAGAACAACGATACAATAACTAGGACAGCGATACGACATTGAGGGCAACGATACGACATCTAGGACAACGATACGACATTGAGGACAACGATACGACAACTAGGAAAACGATACGACATTGAGGATACCGATACGACAACTAGGACAACGATACGACATTGAGGACAACGATACGACAACTAGGACAGCGATACGACATAGAGGACAACGATACGACAACTAGGACAACGATACGACATTGAGGACAACGATACGACAACTAGGAAAACGATACGACATTGAGGACAACGATACGACAACTAGGACAGCGATACGCCATTGAGGACAACGATACGATAACTAGGACAACGATACGACATTGAGGACAATGACACGACATTGAGGACAACGATACGACAACTAGGACAATGATAAGACAACTGACTAGTACAACGATACGACACCTAGGACAACGATACGATAACTAGGATAACGGTACGGCAACTAGGACAATGATACGACAACTAGGATAACGGTACGACAACTAGGACAATGATACGACAACTAAGACAACGATATGACAACTAGGACAGCGATACGACGACTAGAACAGCGATACGACGACTAAGACAACGATACGACAACTAGGACAACGATACGACAATTAGGACAGCGATACGATAACTTTCTAGGATAACGGTGCGATAACTAGGACAACGATACGACAGTTACGACAACGATACGACAACTATGACAACGATACAACAACTAGGACAACGATACGACAACTAGGGCAGCGACTAGACAACTCTAGGACAACGATACGAAAACTAGGCCAGCAATACGACAACTAACTAGGACAACGATATGACAACCAGGACAGCGATACAACAATTAGGACAGTGATACGACAACTAGGACAGCTATATGACAACTAGGACAACGATACAAAACTTGGACAACGATTCCGCAACTAGGACAGCGATACAATATGGTGATGACAATGACAGCGAAACAAAAACCGGGCCCGCCATTACTTTTTTTCATCTGATCTCTGTCAAACTTTACCGGGTTGTTAATATTAATAAAAGCTCAGACAAGTTTGAAAACCAGCCAGATCAGATTAGGAACACCGGAGTTATGACCCTTGATTTAGTTAAAACTGCTATATTTTGCTTCGTTAAGATGATTGATTGATTGATTGATTGATTGAATGGTGTTTTGCGGCACGTCGACACATAAATAGGTCATATTGTTCGCAAAAACCGACGAAAGATGAAGAAATTAAGTGGTAATTAAAAATTAATATAAATATATAAAGATAAAACTATTAAAAATAAGGTATGATATGGTATATATGTAAATCAACAAATGTCCGTCAACGGGTTTATAAAGAAGTAAATATATATAAGAACGCATTGTAATGATTTATACAGTCTGATTTCTTTTAAGAAATCGCTAAGATGATAGGGCCTTCCTTTTTTTTCCGATCTTTACCAACCTTTACCAGATTGTTAATATCAATGAAAGCTTGGACAAGTTCGGAAACCAGCCAAATCGGACCAGGAACACCGGAGGCATTTTGTTTTCATAAGAAACCTTGGTTCATGGGTTCAATTTGTTTAAAAAAAATATATATATTATTTATTTATTTATTTTTTATTTATGTTTTTATATAAATGTTTTTTATTTATTTTTCCCTCATAAGACACCTTCGTTAATTTTTCTATAATTGGGAGCTTAGGGACCCTTGTTGGATCAGTTTTACATAGAGTTATATGGAAGAACTTCAAAAATCTTCTTCTCTGAAACTACAAGAGATAAAGGTTTAAAATGTTTTTATTATTATCAGCTTATTGTCCTCTACCAAGCTTGCTCAAATGGTGACCCTGGGGTAAAATTTGGCCCCGCCCCAGGAATCAAAGTTTTACATAGACTGATATAGGGAAACACATAAAAGATCTGAAACTACAAGAACTAAAGTTTTAATGTTTTGTATTTATTGTCAGCTTATGTTCCTCTACACAGTTTGTTCAAAAGGTGGCCCTGGGATCTAATCTGACCCCGCCCCAGGGGTCAGTTTTACACAGACGTATATACATATATAGGGGAAAACCTTAAAAATGTTATTCTCTGGAACTACAAGAGTCAACGGTTTAATATTTTGTATTTACGCTCAGCTTATGGCCCTCTACTAGTGTTTGAATAGCGACCCTGGGGTCAAATTTGGACCCACAACAGTGGTCTCATATTTTACGTAGATTTATATAGGGACAAACTGACAACACCTTCTTCTCTGAAACTACAAGAGCCAACAGTTTAATATTTTGTATTTACACTCAGCTTATAGTCCTCTACCAAGTTTGTTCAAATGGTGACGCTGAGGTCCAGTTTAACCCCGTCCCTGGGTCACATGTCAAACTTTGTTTGAGTGTTTATATTAACGAACGTTTGATTTGTTTTAAAGCTAGCCAGACTTGAGCCAAATACATCCCTCCCCCAATATCTTGGTAATTGAAGACACTTTATGAAACACAGTTTGATACTGCCATTTTTGACTCACACGCTTTTTATTCACCCACCGTCCCGCCCCCCTACACCCATCATGGACACCATATATCAAGTAGAGCGATACAGGCCCTCTTGTGCCTCTTGTTTTTGCTCCCAAACGCCCCCCACCACCCACCATGGACACCATATATCAAGTAGAGCGATACAGACCCTCTTGTGCCTTTTGTTTTTGCTCCCCCACTCCACCCACCATAGACACCATATATCAAGAAGAGCGATACAGGCCCTCTTGTGCCTCTTGTTTTTGCTCCCCCCGCCCCCCTCCGCCCACGATGGACACCATATGAGCGATACAGGCCCTCCTGTGCCTCTTGTTTTTGCCCCCCCCCCCCCCAACTCCACCCACCATGGACACCATATATCAAGTAGAGCGGTACAGACCCTCTTGTGCCTCTTGTTTTTGCTCTGCTTTAATGAATATAACACAGTTATACGGACTGATAAGGTCAATCAGATCCGGACATACAGGCTTTAATGAATATAACACAGCTATACGGGCTGATAAGGTCAATCAGATCCGGACATACAGGCTTTAATGAATATGACACAGCTATACGGGCTGATAAGGTCAATGAGATCCGGACATACAGGCTTTAATGAATATGACACAGCTATACGGGCTGATAAGGTCAATGAGATCCGGACATACAGGCTTTAATGAATATTACACAGCTATACGGGCTAATAAGGTCAATCAGATCCGGACATGCAGGCTTTAATGAATATGACACAGCTATACGGGCTGATAAGGTCAATCAGATCCGAACATACAGGCTTTAATGAATATGACACAGCTATACGGGCTGATAAGGTCAATAAGATCCGGACATACAGGCTTTAATGAATATTACACAGCTATACGGGCTAATAAGGTCAATCAGATCCGGACATGCAGGCTTTAATGAATATGACACAGCTATACGGGCTGATAAGGTCAATCAGATCCGAACATACAGGCTTTAATGAATATGACACAGCTATACGGGCTGATAAGGTCAATCAGATCCGAACATACAGGCTTTAATGAATATGACACAGCTATACGGGCTGATAAGGTCAATCAGATCCGAACATACAGGCTTTAATGAATATTACACAGCTATACGGGCTAATAAGGTCAATCAGATCCGGACATGCAGGCTTTAATGAATATGACACAGCTATACGGGCTGATAAGGTCAATCAGATCCGAACATACAGGCTTTAATGAATATGACACAGTTATACGGGCTGATAAGGTCAATCAGATCCGAACATACAGGCTTTAATGAATATGACACAGCTATACGGGCTGATAAGGTCAATCAGATCCGAACATACAGGCTTTAATGAATATGACACAGCTATACGGGCTGATAAGGTCAATCAGATCCGAACATACAGGCTTTAATGAATATGACACAGTTATACGGGCTGATAAGGTCAATCAGATCCGAACATACAGGCTTTAATGAATATTACACAGCTATACGGGCTAATAAGGTCAATCAGATCCGGACATACAGGCTTTAATGAATATGACACAGCTATACGGGCTGATAAGGTCAATCAGATCCGGACATACAGTGACAATATTCAGAAACGGCTCTATCATTTTAAGGGGGAAATTTTAAGGTACGCATATGAACTATATATATTTAAAGATATTTGCGATTTGAATCTGAATTTTATTTTGTCGTTATTTAAGATATGGATATGTTTGACGTTTTTCATAAAACGTCTTAATTTAAATGAAATAATTGAAATTTTAAATTGAAAGGTCTCATCCAGACGAACAGTTTGATAAAAAAAGTTATTACATGTGACTAGCATAACACTCTAACAATATCAAAAACGTTGAAAACTGAGTACAACGGGAATATTATGAAAATCGTCAAACATAGTCCTATTTGAGACGTTATTATTAAAAACATGTTTAAATAACGACAAAACAAAATTCAGATCAAATCTCAAATATCTTCAATTTACAAATATATGTAGTTCATATGCGAATTTTCGAATAGGTCAATTCCCCCTTAAAAATGTAATGTTTTGTAAACCTTCTCGCCTATCACCGCTGCGGGTTTGAATCCCACTCGGAGCTCGACTTGTAAGTGAGGGGTGTCGATTCTTACGGATGGCGGGAGGTGTCCAGTACTGATTCTATCCAGGAAAAGTGGGTGGTCTGCCTCCACCACAAAACAAATATTCCAGCGGTCGTTGCGGGAATCTCATGAATATTCAATAGTATACAACTATCTCCTTCTGTTGAGGTCAATGGTTAAAACTATTCATCCAAGGCAGTGACTATTGACCCGAAGCAGTAAACTATTGACCGAGACGAAGTCGAGGACAATAGTTTACTGCTGATGGTCAATAGTCATTCCCGAGGATGAGTAGTTTTTAAATATTTACTAAACAGAAGTAGATAGTTGTTTTATTATATTGAATCGTATAAACTCCGTTAGTTTGCTTACATTTTGCTTACTTGTTTATATGCATGACATCACATCATGGGAAAGTGTAACGTCGTTCTCGGACTATTGACCTGCAAAAAAACACACTATTGACCGCAAAACCGGATTGAACCGGATAGGAAACGTTCTAAAGTCAATAATTCATACTAATTATTACGTAAATAGTTAACGTGACTGCCTTTTAGCCAATGAAAACTACGTATTCAAAATGATATATAATAATTATAAATATCATCTTGCTATTATACGTGTGTGTGTACATGAGTGCGTGCGTGCGTGCGTGCGCGTGTGTGTGGAGCTCACCATGTCAAACATTTCTCTTGTATATGTTTCCATGTTTGACAAATTATTCAGATTTTCTTTTGCATGGGTTTTTGAAGGACCACCACGTCACCTTGTATAAAGCTGATTATAAAACAAGTTAATTGGATTAGTTACATTTTGTGTAATAATATACAATATTAATGGAATGCCACCCCTGAACAATGTCACAACAGCTTATCGTTTTATTTTACCAAATTGAAATCATGAAATACCCAATTAAATATATACCAATAGGTAATACCCAACTGATCAAAAAGCTCATCTATAGCTCTGTTGTATGTACTTGTATCTCGTACACTATTTGTTATATTGAATTATCTCCTTCATTTTAGTTCACCAATAAAGAGATTTGACTTTAAAAGTCGAGCATCTGCACCAAAAAGAGTTGCTTGTAGTTTACCATACAGTCCACTTTTGATAATATTGTCGTAATAAAACTGTAGGCAGGCTTCTTCACATAAATGGCACTTTGTTTCAATAAAAATATAACAAAATAAGTGAAACTCCAGTCAAAGACGGGTTTCCACAATATCAAAGATGATCCTGCAGCCCGCCCAGTTGACGCCAATCTATAAGCCGATTTTCTTTTCAAAAACTCCGCTAATAATTATGGTCGCACTTGAATCTTTTTATTCGTTTTACTTTAATCTAACCCTTACCCAAACCCCTAACCTAACCATAACCCTAACTCTGACGCGTGCCAAACTGACAGACTGAAACCCGTGTCAAAGAACATTATTGATATATTCCGTTAGTGGTTAACGTTACATCGATTGAACCCTATTTTGAAAAGCATTTCTGATAAACTCGTTCTCAATTTGAAACAGACATGAGTTAGTGCTATATAATGGGTGGTCTCAGAAACTGTATTCAACTTTTTATAAAAAACAAAATGATCATAAACTATTGCGTAATTATACTGTTTTTATCTCTGCAGAAATATGTCAGACGAGGAGATTCTGAACAATCCACTGTTCCAGAAGCACGTGGAGAAGTTCATGTGGTTGATAGGGTACATTGTTGACAATCTGGACGCAAACAAAGAAGATCAGGAAAAAACGCTTTTAATTCTTGGTGCCAAACATGCGATGTATGAGGGATTTAAGGAGGAGTATTTTAATGTGTACACGAGTTGTCTTCTCGAAGTCTGGGAGTCTGTTATCGCGGAGGAATTTATAGCGGAAGTAAAAGAAAGCTGGGTCGCATTGTTTGCATACATAGTTCGTTACATGCGCGAAGGTTATTTGATGTATATGCTTGATCAGAATGACAAAGAGAGTGATACCGGTAGATAACATATCTTATCACATGGATATTAAAAATGTGTGCTTATATATAATATAGAGATGATTGGTATAGTCCAGTTCGATAACGTGATGCAGAGGTTTCATTTCCAACTTCCATGGAGCAAATTATTCTTTTCTTACCTCAAAAGCTGAGAGGTTTTAAGCTTTTAAGGGGACACAATTCGGATATGCTTATCGAAGCGGGCTATACTTTTCATTCAAGTGGCTGCGCGTAAATTATGATACAATCGGCTCAAGTTGAAGAAAGGCAACCTATGTCGTTACCAGATTAGCAGGTAGCGACACGTGCTCAGATGCGTATGCTGTGTTATGTGCTCATCAAGTAAGCTAACTGAAAGTAGTGGACGTTGGTACTGAAACCAGTATGTACATGATGCATAAAGATGTATGCAGTCGTGAAGACAAGACAAACAGATGACGTTCATGTTCACACAAAACAAGTTGAATAGGAGAACATAAACAATAAATAATATGTATTGGTTGTGTCGAATGTGTAACATAACTGCTCCATCAGATAATGTAGACTTGGACAACCTCCGAGGAAGGTACTATATAATTATGATCAGCATTCGTTGTTATACATGCAATAATATGAGCATGCATTGGTTTTGCTGAATGTATAACATAACTATTTTTAATATCGCAGAAGGCAGACAACTCTAGATAGATCCGTCGTTGTTTTACATATAATAAATATTCAGAAAAGACAAGCTAGGCAATGCCAAAGTAGATACAACAGTCGAACAGGCAAAGGTAGCATTCACAGAAAACACGCATCCAAAACAACCAACACTCACAAGGAAAACAGCAGCAAAATATGCGACAACAGAAACATAAAAGGGTTGACAACATGGGTCAGTGGCAAACAAGCCGCAAGCCATACTAGTGTATGCAGATGATTAACCATGAATTACGCGCTCTTCTGCGTATTCAAATTACAAAAAAGTAAATTAAATGTAAATACAAATGCATAATTAGTTGTATATGAAATATTTCAATACAGTTACATGTATATAACATGAACACCCGGGTCCAGTAGTGCAAACCTGTCAACAATAAACAACAAATTCGAGTAATAGATAATTCTTGAATAACCACCTTAACTAGATCATGATAGAAACTACGTCCGGGCCTTCTTAACGAGTTTGATATTTACCATCCGATGTATGCCCCTAAATAAAACATCAGACATGGCGTTTCCATAAAGTCAATGGTGTCATTTGTTTACTAATATATTGTTTTACTAGAAATGTATGCAACATTTTTCAAACTGAAAGTTTGGAAGATTCCACATGTTGTGTATTCATCCGCCGTTCTCGTAAAACAACAGCAACATAAACCACTACCGTCTTTTTCTGCTCATAGAAGCATTTTCAAGGGCCATGGGCCGAAATATTTTCATCCAGACAATATAAGAAAACAAAAGTTTGTCGGATTTATTAGTAAATACAACACAAATGGAACATCGCTGTTGAAAATGTAAGTGTTTAATAAAATTTGTTTTTATTACACATAGTGCGTACTCTTTGCTTTGTCAGATAAGTATGTGCATTTGAAAATAAACCGTCGTTTATGTGAGGAATAAGAGGATAAAAATGAAACGGTCACTGTCTGTTATGAATTTCTGACTGGATCGGCAAACGTCTGTTGTTGCAAACGGTCAACGTCTGTTTGGCAATGCAATATTTTATGAATTATAAGCAAATGTACATGCATTTATTTTGGTCATTATCAGTTGCAAATAATTTAAATGTTTGCATAAATGCAAAAAGCAATTCCAAGAGACTGCTCTAGAATTGAATTGTTGTTTAACAGCTCATCAACACATTGTTTAGGTTATTTCGAGTTGTTACAGGAATCCGGGAACCATGGCATTCTCTTACTATCGATAGATTCATATAGTTCTTAAACGTACTCTGTGGATAGATTCTGATACACGGGACCGCCAGGTCTGACGGACGAGTATATGGGAAGTATCTTGCCAAATGACACACCGAAGTAAGACAGTGGCGCCAGTGGGACTCGACCCCGTGATCACCGGATTCAAAATTCAACGTGCTATCCACTGGATCGCAGCAGTTGGAAAGAGGTATATGAACGCATATAGCTGTATTACACTGGCACCAGTCATAAACACATATATATCTGTAATAACTCATTATTACCTATCTGTAATAACTCATTATTACCATACGTTTTATGAATATGTCAAAGAAAATAAACAAAATCTTGCCATTTCTGAAATTGTGCCCGACCCAATATTTACCATAATTTTACATGGTGTTGAACGGGAAGCAGGATTGTCAACTTCCAACGCTCGTGTTTTTAACAACAGACAAAGCTCTGGACAAACACTGGCGTTGTTCAATAATGCTGGAACGGGTCCTCAAGCTATCCCGCTCTTAAAGTTCAGCAAATGTTCATCTTAAAATTCAGATTTTTCGAGTTTTTTTTCACGTTCAAAAATATCTGCCTCAGTCACAATATTCGGATGTTGTTGTAATTATTACACACATTTTTAAAAGTCCGATTGAATTATTTGAATTGAATTGTGTAAAAATCATCCAGTCAGATCGCTCTTTACAAATGCGTGTTATAGTTACATGTTGCGAGTAAGACTGATTTTCTCGAAACGGGGGAAAATAACGAAACTCACGATGTTTGTTTTGAAAAGGTACTCTCTGAACTTTATGAACTAGTAGGCTTGAAGGCCCTTTGTAACATTATTGAACACCACCAGTGTTCGCTCAGATCTTTGTCCGTGGTAAAAGAAATATACGAGCGTTGGAAGTAGCACCGAAAAAAAGCCTTATGTAATTCATTATGATCACTTCCGGTTGTTTCACCTGTGTCTGTGGAACATTCGATTTTACCTTTTATTTTTTAGTCTGATTATGTTTTGTAATACTCAAATTATTATCCGAGGTAACATCTACTGAGAAACAATCCGGTACAACCACTTTAAATCGTTTCGTTCGGTACCCATTCTTCCCAGTTTCATCGTTTAATTAAGTTCTCTGTAAATGATGTCCTCATTACTATGGTGACAACAAAGGTGATTAATGACACTGGCAAATGCAACAAATGTAGCTGCACAGAAGTAGCATCTGTATGTCGCCATGGTTCTCTGAGCAAATGAACTATCCATGTCAGACTTCGTAAATAATGTGTAATTTATAGAAATTGTGAAAAGTACGACTGACCAAGTTGTTTCTTTGTAACTCGTACATCGGATATTCAATCTGAACTTAGTGAAGAGGCTCCACTGTATAACTGAAGACCCTGATACTTTTGTAATATAGTATAAATGGTGCAGGCATATCTTGGTATAATAGCATGTTATATTTGCATTTAAAATAAACAAACTGTCGAAGATTTACAGAATTATAGCGCATGTTTTACTTGTTTTACACAGACGGTGACCGTTTTCGTTTAAGACTATGTTAAAGTAGATGTTTTTGAAAAAAATATGCAAGCAAGATAATTATTCAAAAGCGTAACATAAAGACACATTTACCGTGGATCTTTTACAGTCACTGTCAGGAATCTTGTATTTCAATTACAACATTTCTGGGTGTTTCAAAACAAGAACTCTTTTAAAAGCGACAGCATGTTTTTAATAGACTATGACCGTTCCACGAACAGTTCAATGGTATCGAGTCGGTTGTCCCTTGCGTTTAATAAATACGACGTTTTCAAACAGAATTGCATTTTCAAATGTAGTGCAATAGAAGGATTTTTCCCCATTATGTAAAGTAGTTCCGGCAGCCACATTGATGGTGGAATGACGTTTACGTCATTTTCAGCACATTCTAGACTATATATGACGGTCGATATTTTTCATGGTTGAGGTAGGCTACCCACTTCTTCTTAGGTAGAACCATTATTGTATACTTCCCGCCATCCGTAAGAATCTACACGTTCTCAATTACAAGTCGGGCTCCCAGTGAGATTAGAACCCGAAGTGGTGAGAGGCGAGTATGTTTCAAACACAGCGTCTTTACCATCCCGGCTACGAAGGCAGCAACAATGAACACATACAACTCCGTAGTTCATACTATCAAATAAAACTTTATTTCAATGCTTATATGCAGTATACCGGGAGTTGCACTGTACTGGTAGTGGGCGGTCTGCCTCCACCACAAAAAAATCGACCGTCATATATAACCTTGCATGTGTTGAAAATAACGTAAAACAACATACACATACAGTATACCATTAATCAAAATACATTAAAGCCATAAATTAAAGTATTTATACAGTCCCAATACCAATATAATATGCTTGTGTACACTACAGGGTCGTTGAGTAAACATATACTGAGGGGAAAAAGTTTACAAGTTTTTTAGATGAAATAATTATTGGTTATTAGATTTGTATTGGGATATATGCACCAGGGCCCCGTTTTATGAAACAACTTACGACCATTTTGATCGTAAATCAATTTCTTAAATGCTTCACTATAAATTATACTTATAAAATAAACGTGATTTCATTTTATTTTCATATACATATGATATTTATGCACTACCTGCACACATATTTGTCTACATTAAATGCTTTGGTGAACAAATATAATGATTTTAAAATGTAAGACTTATCGTAAGATGTTTAATAAAACAGGGCCCTGCAGTTCTTTTGCTTATTAATATTGCTTGACTTTAGTAGCGCAAGATTTATGCGCAAAAGAACGAGTGCATATATCCCAATACAAATTTAATAACTTTTTTATTGCATACGCATTTCAAATATAAAAACGAAGAATTAGAACAAAACAATAGGTTTTAACGTTTGATTTTCATCAAATTATTTGAAATGTTAAATCGTGGGTATTCGACATTGTTTACGTCACGTGACATACCTTCTTTGACATGAACAGAAAATTACACCAATCCCGAACGAGTATACATTACACACCCAATATGACTTTACTACACGTCAATATGGGCGAATATTGACTTTTCCTGTTACATTGAAAGTAAACGGAGCTTGTAAATGCGTATGCAAAAATACTGTATACAAGATATACTGACATTTTGGGACTTAAAGGGTTTGACCCCTACGTTCATTTATTCGTTAAGTCATTAAGTTGTTCGACTGTGTTTTATCTTTATTTAAAATATTGTGTCTATGGCAGTAGTTTCTTTATTTTACAACCAAAAATTCATTATTTCCAGGGTGCAAAAAAAAATTGCTAAACTTTTTCCCCTCAGTATATAAGTATGCAAATGCGTGTGTGACATGAAATCTATACAAACGTCACGCGGTGGATATTTAATTCTCACATCGCATAAACTCTAGTAAGTACTTGCACGGAGAGCATGCTGTAATCAATAATTTGAGAAATGATATGACGTAATCCATTGAAAGTTCTTCAGGTTCGCCATAAAGCTACACAACCTGTATTTAAATCGCTTTCTTCTTTGTTGGCGTGTCTTTATTTGTAACTTCACTTTCACCAGCTCATGTCGATATACCAGCAATATTCCGTGGTGTAGTGGTAAAATCTTCATGTTACAAATAAAACTGAAAGGTCCCTGTTTCAAATCTCGCTCCGGGCAACTAATAAAATGTGTTATTTTACGCATCGATATCTGGCTTATATACCGACATTTTGGCCGTTCGTCGAATTGAAACTACTTCACCCGGGACTTATTCATATCCATGAGTCAGTATCAGTTTAAGTTTAACGACTGTAGCTTTAATAGTTGAATACATAATGAAAAATCCATAGAGGCTGATTGTGGGGTAAATCCCAGTCCATTAGTACATGACAACCAGCGTTACATGTATTGTATAATATTATATATATATAAATTGTATAATAATTGTATTATACTGTATGTTCACTTATAATCATATAGTGTATAAAATCATGTTGACCAACGAGGTACTATGTAAAAGTTGAATACAATTCTGTTCTGTTCTGTTATCTATCGTGTACTTTTAGCACGATTTTACTCAAACCGTAAAATAATTGCCGTGTTTAAACAGCATGGAATGGAAACACTCCAGGTGATTAACGCACGTGGAGAAAAATAAATATCGCGGAGACCAGCTTAGCCCATTAACCGGCCGGCATGACACAAACATAGATGTTGATACTTTTGTATACATAATCAAACGTACAAACTGACGCACGGAGAGGAGGTGTTGGATGGGGAGGAGGGGGGACAATCGGAAAATTTCGACAGCTTTAAAGACGAAAACTATCCTCATGGAGATGAAATCAAGCGCGAAACTTGATTATTTCCGAAAAAGAAATAATATTAATGTTTAAGAAAATGATGTATAACAGATGTGTTTTTCGTACACAAAACATTAGACACATGAAGAAAAATTGCATTGACGACATTAATACATTTCTCCTTTCATATATATATCATAAACTTATTAACAGGAGTATTTTTCTTTTATAAATTAGATCGCGTGCAGAAAAACACATTCTTCATTTTTGTAAAAATGATACGTCTTATACTTATAATAGCTATCCCGCCAACAACAGCAACATTTACAACATATGTACACTGTTTCAAAACCAACTGACAAAAAGGTATATGTTTACTTTACCTTTTTTGAGACTCCAAAGTCTATAAACACAATATAAACGGCTTTAACCAGCCGGGTCAAACCACAAAACTGGAGCGCCAGCTACGAGTTACCAACTCATAATTCATTTTACGCATGTTCATTCACGGGTATCTGAAGAATCCGAACCTATAATTTTAATCGGCACATATACATTATACATAAAACTTGAACAGCTGGCTATACTTTATGTACACGGTGTTGTAGTGTAATTGTGCCATTATTGTAAACGGTGTTGAAGTGTAATTGTGCCATTATTTGGAGGGTTAGTTTCTTCAGGGAGTACGTTATATAACGTACTCCCTGGTTTCTTTAACAGGACTGGTACATTTAAAACATAAACAATGTGATACCATAACATTGTTTTCATACACTCATTTCCATGTAAGCCATATCTAATATAAACAGCTTTAGTGTTTGCCCTACTTTTTTCTCCAATCAGACGGTGAAGAATTTTAAAAAAATGGCGAACTTTTTCATGTAAATTTCTAACGATCACCAATTTTAACCATTTAATCATTACGTAATAACTTACTAAATGTCACGCGCTTGTTTGGACACAAGGAGGCGGATTTAGTAGAAGCGCGAACGTGTTAAGAGGCGTGGTTTCGTAGAAGCGCGGGGAGAAAATAGGGCAAACACTAAGTCAGATAGAGCCTAAGAAGTGAAATTTTAACAATTAAGAAATCCCGGTCAGTCGCTGCGCTCCTTCCCTTAGGTATTAGTTAGAGGCTATGAAGTGAAATTTTAACGATTAAGAATCCCTAAGGGTTCTTCCCGCAGTGGTTTCTTAGAAGCGCGGGGGAAAAGTAGGGCAAACCCCGGTCAGTCGCTGCGCTCCTTCCCTTAGGGTTTCTTAATTGTTAAAATTTCACTTCATAGCCTCTAACTAATACATACACATCTATAAATCGTTTGAACGTGGTTTCATATTCTTTTCTCATATTTGGTTGCTTATAGTTGACTTAATGCGCTCAGTTAATACAGTTCATACAGGGTTTACTTTATTCCATTCTTCTTCTTCTTCTTCTTCTTCTTCTTAATGTGCCAAAGAACGTGCGTTCACCTTGTACCATATGCTGACACTTCCTTTTTCTTTCAGAAGAAATATCGATAATATTAGCGATCCAATGAAAACGAATAAAAAATAATTTGGAGTTTTTCCAAAGCGTCGTCTTCCGCTTCTAATATGTATATGTATTTTCTATTGTTGTTTATCTAACTGGATGATAGATTTAATACAAATGGTGAAAATGCCATCGTAAAACTTTCACTTCATAGCCTCTAGCTAATACATACACTACATATACATATATAAATCGTTTGAACGTGGTTTCATATTCTTTTCTCATCCCTTTTAAGCCGAACCTTAATCGTACTTGTCACACTAAAATGGATCGCTTTCAATATTTGGTTGCTTATAGTTGACTTAATGCGCTCAGTTATTACAGTTCATTCCAGTTAAAGTAATTTGAATGCAGCAATTAAATGACATCAATGTGCGCTTTGTGTAATAGCTAACACGAACAGTATGCTGTCACCCACATTTAGTTAAGATGAAAACGATATTAAATTATATAGATTGTTATACACGTAATCGATAAATATAAAACACATTTATAATATATATTTCAAATAATTAGGAAACACATATGCGTTGTTAGATTTTCTTTTTTTTTTCTTTTCAAAAGTCTAAATTTAAAACCTCTTAAATTCAAACCTTCTTCTTCTTCTTCTTCTTCTTCTTCTTCTTCTTCTTCTTCTTCTTCTAATACACGCTGACAGTTTTTGTCTTCTATACCCCTTGGCAATACACATCACTTAACATAATGTGCCAAATTCTTCTTCTTTTTTTTTTTTTCTTTTTTTTTCTTTTCTTCTTCTTCTTCTTGTTCTTCTTCTAACACTAAATAACATTTGAATGTAATACACGCTGGCAGTTTATGTCTTCTTTACCCCTTAGCAATACACAGCACTTAACATAATGTGCCAAAGAACGTGCGTTCACCTTGTACCAAATGCCGACACTTCCCTTTTCTTTCAGAAGAAATATCGATAATATTAGCGATCCAATGAAAACGAATAAAAAATAATTTGGAGCTTTTCCAAAACGTCGTCTTCCGCTTGTAATATGTATTTTCTAAATGTGTTTACCTAATTGGGTGATAGATTTAAAAAAATGGTGAAAATGCCACCGCAAAACGATATATATATATTTATAATTATTTAAAAAAATACCTTTATTTGAACTAATATACATTTAGTCGTATTATTTGAAAATAAATAGATTAAGGTCATTAATGACAAAATATCAATCATTATTGTGTGTAAAGGAATGACATTACGATGTGTTCTTTTAGCAGTGCTGTCGTGTGTAGCGTTAGCAGGTAAGTGATTTGCTTAAATACTTGCACCAATAATATACATGTATTTGCACCAATAATATACATGTATTTATAACGGAATGATAGATACAAATACTTTGTTTTCTGTAGCTCAGTCATGTTAAGGCCTTGTCGCTACAGTCCTATGATCATGAAATGCATGGATTCACTCCCTGGTGGAGGCATCTCTGATGGGAAACTTTATACCTATCTCATCTCCCACTGAGATTGCTGTCTCTGTGCAACCAAAGATGATGTGTTACCGTGGCGTAAAAAAACCCCATTTTATTTCATTGTTCTGTTTCAAAAACTTGTAGAGACATAATCCATTATTGTCAAATATATTTTCAACACAAGTGAATACAGCACTTTGTGACTGGAAGAAGAATCGAGTTAACTATTTTATTTGACAATTATTCAACACATAATATAAGGTTATGTAGCCCCTCCCAAAAAGAACACTAGATCATCATTGTCTTAATATAGAACGTATTTCACTAGTAATTTACTCGCCCCAACCCCTAATACACCCCCACATCCACCCGAAGCAGCTGTGACTTTCTCAATCCCGTTAACACACGGGTGTGTCTCGAGCCCTTATCATTTCGTCCATGATAGCACGTGCACTACATACCATCTTGAAATGTATTAAACCAATATTTTGAAGAAAAAAAACTATTTTGCTTTTTTGATGTTGACTTTTAACCAGACTGAGGGGTTATACAATCGGTTTATCACGCTTCGAAATACTGGGTACATGTTTATTGAAAGTCTTCAAAGTGTAAACAACAGAGCCTTTAGGGACCGTTTACTATCTATTAGGTTGCTGGACCGGGGTGATTAAGTAAACTGTTCCCTATAAAACCTGGGCCATTTACCGATGTAGAAGATTGACCCCCGGTCATTACACAATATAATGAATTCAGAGAAACTTACTTTATTATGAAACCAAACAGTTCTGCTATTGAAAATCAACGAAAGATTTCTTCAGTTGTATACTTACACGGGGACAAATGCCACTTTGCATCTAGTTTCACTTTTGAAAATGTCAACATCTTTATGAGCTGCATTCTCAAACTATTAATAACAGTTAGAGTCAAAATATACTGAGGGAAAAAAGCTAAGCAAGTTTTTGTTGCACCCTGGAAATAATACATTTTTGGTTGTAAAATCAAGAAACTACTGCCATAGACACAATATTTTATTAAACACACATCAATAACAGTCGAACATCTTAATGACGTAACGAATAAATGAACGTAGAGGTCAAGCCCGTAAAGTCCCAACTTGTATACAGTATTATTTCATCTGAAAAACGTGCTAAACTTTTTTCCCTCAGTATATAATAGAACACAGCACTACAAATTCTTTTAAGAAAACAACAGTCGGATTCTTTAATAGAGTATGGATAAATAAATGTTATAGTGAGTGGGAGGGAAACAGAGAGATAGAGAGAAGAGGACAGGGAGTAACGGAAAGGGAGGGAGAGAGAAACGGAAGGGATGTAGAAGGCAGAGAGGGGAGACATACAGGGACAACGGTGTTTGTGTAGGAGGGGGAGTACATGGGGGATGGGGAAGTAGAGCCCGGATTTATGGACGAGAAAGAAATATATAAGGTTTGGTATAAACATATGTTATTGCCAAATATATAAATGGGTTTCAAAAATGAGATATAGGGTCCTATAGAAACCACAGCGTCCGAGCGCAAAGGCATCGTAGGTCCGCACTGTACTGCAAGCAAGGACTTGAAAATACAATGAAAGAGACAAAAAACAACAGAAACGGTGGTAAAGACAGGGTTACCGATTTGGAACGGTCAGTAGGCAATAAGGCCCACTGGTTAGCTTGAATCGATTTTATATGTGCACAATCCTCGCTATTATCCTGTCTTCAACGTCCAAATAGACAAGACAGTGTAAACAAAATTACATCCCATCAAAAGGAATTCTCTAACAATAAAGTCCACATCCTGAAAAACAAACTAAAGAAACACATACAAAATAATAAAACATCTCAGAATGTATCCAGAATCGTACTGAACAACCACAGTAGTTGCAGCTAAAGAGAAAACCAATCTAGGGTACGACCAGAAAACCCGAGGGACGAAGTGAAGTTGTACTCGACATTTTTGACAAATTAAGAGCTTGCGATATGAAAATACGAATATTAGAGCTTGCGATTTAAATATACGATAATTCAAATCACAAACATCATTTAGTGAAAACGAATTGAAAATAAACGTCAAACATAAAACATCATCTTAACCTGGTTATTACATGATGACTTCCCTTTTCTGTTTCATATATTTAGTCAGATTTGTTATCATAATCAATATATAAAAAACATGCTGATATCGTTTATTTAAACGAACGTTTACGTAAACAGGTACCCAAGAGGTCTCCCTTCCTGAAACGCTTCAACCGTACCTTACGGCATGTTATGGCACAGCCATATACGCTTCTTGTGGCAACCATACAGACACAGTGATAGCTGTGAAAGATGTAAAAGTTGGCGCCAAACAGGTGGGTTACTCCAATGCCAAGGGATGTCCGAATGTTGTGGGATCTTATAGTAACGGATCTCTGTATGATCCATCCGACAGATCTTACATCGTAAATGCCGACGATTGCTGTGTCCCTGATAAAACGACCGACTGTATTTTTTCGTACAAGTAAGTTTGTTTCAGATATATTTATAAGTATCGCATTTGTTTGTACGAATTTTTGTTTAAATTATACACAGATTAATATAACACCAATATTACACTGCAGAGACATAGATGTATACAACACAAAGCAGAAACAAGCATACGAAGAAATAAGATATGTAGCAGAAACAAACGTAGGCAGAAACAACAAATAAAAAAAAAAAAACACACACCAGATACTAGCTATACGTACATATCACAGAAACAATCACAGAGCACAAACAACATACATCAGAAACAAAAATAAAAACACTCAACAGAAACAAATAATACTGAAATACAACAGAAACAAGCAATACTAATACACTACAGAAAAAGACGCAAAACAGAAACAAACCAAAACCAAAACAAACACACATCAACGGAAAAACCAACAATATATAAAAACAACAGTAACAAACCATTAAATGTTGGATACAATATCTATACACAACAGAAAGAAACCACTAAATGTTGAAAACAATACCTATACACAACAGAAACAAACCATTAAAGGTTGCATATGTTGCTTACTTGACAATACCTTCATACAGCAGATACCTACTATTGAAGGTTGAATGAGTTGCTTACTTGACAATACCTATATACAACAGAAACAAACCATTGACGGTTGAATATGTTGCTTACTTGATAATACCTACACACAACAGATACCTACCATTTAAGGTTGAATATGTTGCTTTTTAGACAATAACTACAAACAGCAGAAACAAACCATTGTGATAAGAATATGTTGCTTGCTAGACAATACTTACGTGCAGCAGAAACAAACCATTGTGATAAGGATATGTTGCTTGCTGGACAATACCTACGTGCAGCAGAAACAAACCATTGTGATAAGAATATGTTGCTTGCTGGACAATACTTACGTGCAGCAGAAACACACCATTGTGATAAGAATATGTTGCTTGCTGGACAATACTTACTTACAGCAGAAACAAACCATTGTGATAAGAATATGTTGCTTGCTGGACAATACTTACGTGCAGCAGAAACAAACCATTGTGATAAGAATATGTTGCTTGCTGGACAATACTTACGTGCAGCAGAAACAAACCATTGTGATAAGAATATGTTGCTTGCTGGACAATATTTACGTGCAGCAGAAACAAACCATTGTGATACGAATATGTTGCTTGCTGGACAATACTTACGTGTATCAGAAACAAACCATTGTGATAAGAATATGTTGATTGCTGGACAATACTTGCGTGTATCAGAAACAAACCATTGTGATAAGAATATGTTGCTTGCTGGACAACTCTTACGTGCAGCAGAAACAAACCATTGTGATAAGAATATGTTGCTTGCTGGACAATATTTACGTGCAGCAGAAACAAACCATTGTGATACGAATATGTTGCTTGCTGGACAATACTTACGTGCAGCAGAAACAAACCATTGTGATAAGAATATGTTGATTGCTGGACAATACTTGCGTGTATCAGAAACAAACCATTGTGATAAGAATATGTTGCTTGCTGGACAACTCTTACGTGCAGCAGAAACAAACCATTGTGATACGAATATGTTGCTTGCTGGACAACTCTTACGTGCAGCAGAAACAAACCATTGTGATAAGGATATGTTGCTTGCTAGACAATACCTACGTGCAGCAGAAACAAACCATTGTGATACGAATATGTTGCTTGCTGGACAATACTTACGTGCAGCAGAAACAAACCATTGTGATAAGAATATGTTGATTGCTGGACAATACTTACGTGCAGCAGAAACAAACCATTGTGATAAGAATATGTTGCTTGCTGGACAATACTTACGTGCAGCAGAAACAAACCATTGTGATAAGAATATGTTGCTTGCTGGACAATACTTACGTGCAGCAGAAACAAACCATTGTGATAAGAATATGTTGCTTGCTGGACAATACTTACGTGCAGCAGAAACAAACCATTGTGATAAGAATATGTTGCTTGCTGGACAATACTTACTTGCAGCAGAAACAAACCATTGATAAGAATATGGTGCTTGCTGGACAATACTTACTTGCAGCAGAAACAAACCATTGATAAGAATATGGTGCTTGCTAGACGATACTTGCACATAACAGAAAAAGAGCATTGCATGTTGAATAAGTTGCATGTTTGACAATACGTACACACGATATTAACAAACAACTCATAATGAATATCTTGCATGTTTGACAATCCGTTCACACAACAGAAACAAATCATCTAATGTTGAATGTGTTTCTTGTTATACAATGCCTACACACATACCATTGCAAGTTGAATATGTTGCTTGTTTAAAAATATTTATACAACAGAAACAAACCACTGAATGATGAATATGTTGCTTCATTGACAATACCTACACCCAAACGAAACAAACCATTGACTATTGAATAGCCAGAGTTTGTGTAGTTTATCAGTGGAAATGGTAACTGTCAATGTCACCGTATTTCCCCGATGACTGTATTTCTAAAATGAAAACCGTCAGTTGACAAACTGGCAATGTAACGCATGAGTTACGTCCCATAATCGCTAAATGCAAAGTTGTTATTTCCAACTTCGGTGAGAATTGTGTAAATTACGCTTTTCTGTAGAGCTTTCTTTTAAAGGACATATTTTTCGGATATATTTATTGAACTAGGCTGTTTCAGAACATAGTTAGACTCAGCAGAGCCTACCATTTTTCTTGTTTTCTCTGCGAGTCAAGTAAGTATATGGTCAGTTTTTGGTCCCCTATCGGAGTTCCACCGGAGGGAACTATAGGTTTACCTCCCGTCCGCCCGTTAGTCCGTCCGGAAAACTGGAGCCTGCGATAAAAGTATAAACATATTTTCATGAAACTTCTTACATATGGTAGAGGGGCATAAGGAGATTATGCACGCTATTTAATTTTGTTGATATGGCCAAAATTGTGGTTGCTATGGCAACAAATTAGTAAAAAATACAATCAGTCCGTCCGTAAAACTGGATCCTGTGATAACTTAAAAAATATAAAAGATATTTTCATGAAACTTTTACATATGGTAGAGGGGCATAACGAGATTATGCACTTCATTTAATTTTGTTGATATGACAAAATTGTGGTTGCTAAGGCAACAAAATAGTAAAAAAAAAAAGTCAGTGCACACACAAAATAGAATCATGCTTATGATAACTTGAAAACTATAAAAGATATTGTCATAAAACTTGGTACATAGGTAGAGGAGAATATGGAGATTTTGCACACAGTTTTATTTTGGTGATATGTCCAAATTTGTGTTTGTTATGGTAACAGAATTCAGTCGCTAGTTATATTAAGGGAGCTTAAAGCGTCAACTTTATACTCAATACATATTCAATAGTTACTTCCCTTCAAATATAGTTATATATTAATACATGACTTGAAAGTGATGTTAATTTTTTTGCGTATGTATTTTTCTTGTTGTATTATATTTGTAATACGTTTGTAAACTTACTGGATTAAAAAAAATGGGTTATATCCTTTACAAATTTTTAAGGAAGGTTATGTACTCAAACTTGTTTTGTAAAGGTTGCGAAGTTTAGCATGCCTTTGTTATTTGTCTAAATCATAGACTTTTGTTTGGTCTGGTCCAACAAAAAATATTTACCGTCAAACATTTGACCGGTAGGGGACATCATGTATTGCCATGCAATACTGGAGTATCGTGTTGTTTTAGACCTTAGCCATGTACTCCCTTTAGGCTGTAACACAAAACAATATTCTTAAAGTTCTCCGGCCATGTTTTGTTTCATGAACATTTTTATGTTTATTAAAATCGAAATCAATACACAACAATAGATATTTACAATTCACACATTGCAATATCTGTGAAAAGCGAAATTAAGAGTTTATTTGATGACGTAGAAAACTTTGAACAGGTAAGTTAATCCACATGTAAATGTATTAATTACATAACTTACGGTGTGGGAGTGGAATAACACCATTCTATATTTTCGATATACCACTAGTTATATAAGTATGCATACGCTGTCAAAAAAATCATTAATGACTATGATCCAATTCCCACGGTGTATGTCGGTTTCGCATGTTAAAGCGACAGGCAAAATGCAATTAAAGTATGTGAGTTATGTGATAAATAGAATCTAACATTTGTTTCCATTCGTTCTAATTCATTACTCATGTAAGATCCTCTATTTATCAATTATCTGGCAATAGTTGTGCAGCTATACAATTCAGATTTACCTCATTTCCCCGTGCAAATAATACTTAGTTTTACATACAACTTAGAAGCGGTTTTAAATATATGTTTCTCTCCGGGACTATCAAGAAATGTTCATATGGTGTTTAAGAGTTAAATTTGTAAATTGATAATACTGCAAAAAGGGTGGCCATTCATCTTTAAGTTAGACGAATATTTCGTCGATTTCGTTCCGGCGTACACTTGAAATACGTTATGTCAATTACTAGTACTAAATAAAACACTTGACGTCACCCATTTAATACCAACACACGCAACGTTTATTTGACGGGGCATTTAATAGCTCTGTACACAATGGCTCCATAATATATATATACTACTGTCAAACTGACATGTCATTGAAAGGCACAGTCAGTAAATGGGTGAGAAATAATATATATTTTGATTGAATAATTTGTCTCGTGAAATTACCACTTTTATCGTTCGCTTTTTAAAAAAGAGAAAGCAGTCTGCATATCACCAGAGTCCTTATATGGATTTGAATTCCCTCACCATGCTCCTTGCAAATGGGGCACTTTTAATAAATAAATGTTTTTTCTGTCCGTCCTTGTCCAAGAAAAAATCATAAACAGTAGGGAAAATGTCAATTATCTCTTCCAAAACCACTCATTTGATTACTGTTTGCGTATGGTGGCTGATTTCTGCCATTTGTCGTCTTTTCGTTATTTCGCCGCGAAAAGACGACAGAACAAAAAGACGGAGAACGACAGAACGAAAAGACGCCATTTCAAGGGCGAAAAGACGACAGAATGTCACGCGAAAAGACAAAAAGACAACACTTCAACCGCGAAAAAAGATACCATTTGATATTATTATCTTTTCGTTATTTCGTGTGGCCTTCTGTCATATTTTCGCGATGCATTTGTCGTCTTTTCGTTCTGTCGTCTTTTCGTTCTGTCGTCTTGTCGTCTTGTCGTTCTGCCATCTTTTCGACTTCCGGTTGACACGCGCATTTAATAACACAGGGATTACACATTACACTTGTGTTTCCCATGCAAATGGCTACAGTGCCGAAGTGCGCATGTCAATCGGAAGGCGAAAAGATGACAGAACGATAAGACGACAGGACGACATAATGACAAGACAACAGAACGAAAAGACGGCAGAACAAAAAGACGACAGAACAAAAAGACGACAGAACAAAAAGACGCCAAATGCATTGCGAAAAGACGAAATAACAAAAAGACGACTGAACGACAAGACAGATCGACAGAACGACAGAACAAAAAGACGACATAACGACATAATGAAAAGATTACAAATTCATCGCGAAAAGACGACAGAACGACAAGACGACAGAACGACAAGACGACTTAATGACAGGATGACAGAACGAAAAGACGACAGAAGGCCACACGAAATAACGAAAAGACGACAATATCAAAAGTCATCTTTTCACGACTGAAGTTTCTCCCATGAAATGTCGTCTTTTCGTACTGTCGTTCTGTCGCCTTTTCATTCTGTCATTTTTTCTCGCTGCATTTGGCGTCTTTTCGTCCTGCCGTCTTTTCGTTCTGTCGTCTTTTAGCGGCGAAATAACGAAAAGACGAAATGGCAGAAATCAGCCACCATAGTATGCCAGTGTAGTGTCTTCATGGCCAGCTGGACCTCTTTTGGTAAACAATAGTCTTGTTGTTATTCTTGTTGTTCTCGTTTGTTCATGTGCTTGTTCTTTGTGTTTTGTTGTTGTTGTTGTTGTTGTTGTTGTTGTTCTTCTTCTTCTTCTTCTTCTTCTTCTTTTTCTTCTTTTTCTTCTTCTTCCTCATCTTCTTCTTCTTCTTCTTCTTCAATATATATATATAATATATATTGTGTTCGTTTGCCTGTTTACAGTCCAATTCCATCATTATCCGACTACACATACTGGAAACTGTGTAGCGGGCGATACAACTGTACTAAGACAACGGAAGTATCCTGGGCACCAGCAGCTTCTGGAACCAGGTGTGACACGAATAACGCATATAAAGACTTCACAAACTACATGTACGTGGAGTACTACTGTATCCCAAGTGAGTGTGTAATTACATTGTTTACATTTCAAGTACAAATATGGTCTATGCTATTAAATTGTTAAGCAAATATTAACTTATAATGAGTGCTTCCTGTGGGATATAGACCATATTGAGAGGTATACTGAGGGTGGTTGCTTCATGTATAGTTTGGAAACAGTAACTATTGATTTATAGGTCAATAGTTTTGTGTTGGGATATATGCATGAGTTCTTCCGCGTATTAATATTGCGCGACTTAGCCCACATGTCCGTAATTATTTTATTTTTTTCATTATAGTATTTTCGTCGATATAATGATGCTGTTTTCAACTTTATGTATTAAAATTTACGAAATAGAGTATTGTCAGATTGCCAGATGTGTTTGTATTAGCCAGTCATAAACGATACCAGTATTTCGGTAAAATGGCTGCCATTGCAAAATATTTTGTAGGACCTGCTAGACGTTTTCTTAAAAAAAAGCAAACGTCGCAGATGAGCTATATTAACTTTTTGTTTTGCAGACGCAAGAGTTGGGTCGATATGCGGCACTGTATCAGAGTCTACTAAAGGTTCAGCACTGTATCTCACTAATGAGAATTATCCAGAAACAATCTCATTTAGCACGACAGCGTGCACGTGCTCCGTTCATTCGAACGTTTGTGGCACGAGTATCTCGGTATATACAGTAGATATGCGGTTAAAGGCGGAGGGTAGTTTGTGTAAACAGAGTGTCAGCATCAGCAGCACCAACACCAATAAGACATGGGACTGCACCACACAACCCTACTTCAATATCACGTCCACCACTATTGACGACAACTTTTTGTTGGTGGAACTTACGAATAGCTTGTCATCGGATGATGGAAACGTTTGGCTGGGATTTGAAGGTTTGATTTTATTTTCAACACACACAAAAAAACCCACACACAACGCTTTTGCTTTCTTGTAAACTTGCCAGGGTTTAAAGACCCCTGTGTCACTGCTCAGAAGGATGTAAACAGGGAATTTCATTAATAAAACAACCACAGACAGTTGTGTTACTGTCCTGTAACAGTTGTGTTACCTGTAACAGTTGTGTTACTGTCCTGTAACAGTTGTGTTACTGTCCTGTAACAGTTGTGTTATTATCCTGTAACAGTTGTGTTACTGTCCTGTAACCTGTAACAGTTGTGCTACTGTCCTGTAACAGTTGTGTTATTGTCCTGTAACAGTTGTGTTACTGTCATGTAACAGTTGTGTTACTGTCCTGTAACAGTTGTGTTACTGGCATGTAACATAGTTGTGTTAATGTCCTGTAACAGTTGTGTTACTGTCATGTAACAGTTGTGTTACTGTCCTGTAACAGTTGTGTTACTATCCTGTAACAGTTGTGTTACTGTCCTGTAACAGTTGTGTTACTGTCATGTAACAGTTGTGTTACTGTCCTGTAACATGTACGATATTATCGTACAGGCTATATAACCACAACTATTTATGTTAAATGGACACACGACAATCATGAAGTATCCATCAGCTTAAATCAGCAGCTAGATTTATTAATAAATATCATATTGAATTCAAGCCCACATTCATTAATTAAATTAATTTTGGAGTTTCCATTTTTTCTTTATTATTCTACAAATGTTTAACTATATTATATTGTTTTAGGGTTATCAAAAGTTATTAAAATGTAAAACATACTTTGCTTTGAACTATTCTAATAAGTAATAGATATAGTATGGTCTCATCGAGTTGGTTGATTTAAACATAGAGATGGGCGTAGTGAACGAGATGAGACCATACTCTATTTGTTTTGTAGCATGTCTATTTCATTTGTCTGCCATACTCTTACTTCCGATAACTGGTAATAAGAGTACACATTTACTCTTACAGGTGTTACATAATATATAGAGTATAGTCTCGTCGAGTTTGTTGATTTAAACATCAAGATAGGCGTAGCCATTTCAGCTGTCTGCCATACTCTAACTTCTAATAACTGGCAGTTGTAGCATGGTCACTGAATTTCCATAGGTGTAAAACGTATAACTGAAAATAACACATGCCAGAATAAATGGTGTACTCTAACTACCAGTTGTTGGAAGTTAGAATATAGCTACGCGCATCTCGATGTTTAAATCAACCAACTCGGTGAGACCATACTCTATTACTTAGAGTACACCATTTATTCTGAAAGGTGTTATTTTCAATTAAACTGATTACAACTACTATTATTGATATTGAAATTGATTATTGATTTATAATTGTGTATGCATTTTTTTTTAAATAGCGAGTGTTACTTATGAATTATTAGTTTGTTTTGTTCAAACTAAGCCCACATTTGTAGAGGAAAAACATAGTTATGGTGACGAAATATTATGTTACAATATGTATGTTCCAGTGAGTGACCAATCGGCTTTTTTAACAATCAACTGTCCGGCTAGTACTGAGGAAACATGCATAACAAAACCAACGACAACACCGACACCAGGCGGTGGAGGTGTGGATGGAGTCACTACAGAAGGTATGCACAAGCACAGGCTGTTTATAATGAGAAATATTTGCGAGTTGTAATTTACCTCCATTTCAGTTTTATCAGCACTACTACATTGGTCCTGACATGTGATCTATTTTGTTGAGGTTTATCAGCACTACTACATTGGTCCTGAAATGTGATCTATTTTATTGAGTTGTATCAGCACTACTACACTGGTCCTGACATGTGATCTCTTTTGTTTTTATCATTGCATTACAATTAGCAGGTAGGTTTTAGAATTAAGCAAATGTGAACAAATTAGTGTACTTTTTAGAAAGTGTCTCACAATTCTGAGTAGTAAAGAAATATAAAAAGATCGGACAGGGAAAGTAGCATTCAAGGAGGACAGTCAACCACAAAACACAGAAACAAACACGGAAACAGACAAACAAGAAGGCAAAAGCAATAATAAATGCAAACGACATCACAAACACAAAAGGGTTGACAATAGGGCTACCGCCTTGGAACGGTCAGTGGCAAAGTAGGCCACTGGGGGTTTAAACCGGTTCTAGGGTGCACCAAACCTCACACTTACCCTACTGTCATCCCATTAAAACAGGAAAGTGTAAATAAAGAAATCCTCGCCATGATCTAATCTCTAACCAACAAGGCAGCATCAATAGGCAATATAAGTAAAACACAAATATGCTCGTGTAAATATAATACAAAAATAAATAGCCAAGAAAGCCACAATGAAGGTACTCAATGACTTGGCAGAAGCCAGAGCAGTAAGAGAATAAACCATTAAGGGCACGACAAGAAAGATCATGGACAAACATCAAACGCCACTGTCCCAATGGGCTTTAGGTAGGCGTCATCATAGAGTCCACAGCCTGTCCGGTCATCGTACAATTAAAGAGGAAAGCATAGTGGCGAACTGTAAAAGGGTCCACCACCAAGCATGCAGTACGTTGCAAAATGAAAGGGTCATAACCTCTTTTGATAAACTTTTTAACAAGTTTAACAAAGATAGTATGAAAGTGATCATGACCAAGAATCTTACGAAGTTTATAAATCACATCACCATAGAAGTCAGGTTGTGATAGTCCTTGTCGCAGAAGAGTCCTTTGTTTCTTTGTCGCAGAAAAGTTATTTGTCTTTATAAATAGTCTTGAACTTTAAACATAACTATCATTGTAATGGTTTGTAATTGAACATCAACGTGAATCCATTTTCTGCAATTGTATATAAGAATCAGCTGAAAATATCACGTTTTACTTTTAATTTGAGCGGTGTCCTCCATTGCTCTAGTGTGGGCTTTACCTCTTCTTCCACGCCCATGAAAGTGCAATATTTTGGTGGCTGTGTCGTCTAATAGATGCACATCCAACTTAGACCGTGTTCATCTTACCCGCCACAACAATAAACATATCTGTCAGCAATTATTAAAAACATTCACCAGGTTTTTCAAGTAAAATATCGCATTGATACCTGTAGTGATATATTACTTTATTATATACCTATCATTGATTTATAAGGAGTTCTCAGGCACATACTGTTAGTATCAGACAAAAGTGGTTTTTCAATATCGTCACTGGTTTTTTTACCACTATTTATATTTAATGGTACTGTAGATTGCTATTGCTTTCAACCAGCAATGTTTTAACGGTCCATTTCAAAATCTGCCAAATGTATTCATACGCGAGGGCACTTTTCGTGGTAGAGGGGATGGTGGTGGTGGTGGTGGTGGTAGTGGGGGGGGGGGGGGGGGGGGGGGTGCGCGAGGTGAGGAGGGGGGATGAGGGTGGAGGAGTATTTTTTAATTAAATATCTTTACAAAATCACTGAAAAAATGTCACTCGAACACGTTGTAATTCGGTTAAAAAAATCCCTTTTAACCGAATTACGTGTTCTCGTGACATATTTTTCGTATCACACCGAGACTGTCGATTATTTTCCATATACAACATTTTATCTTTCAGATCCAAGTTCCTTGTCATTGATTATCGGGGTGGTGGTCGGCTTGCTCATCTTACTGGCCATCATAATCATTATTCTTTGTTGTTGTTGTTGCAAAAAGAAGAAAGGTTCTGTGGTACGTACATATTGACGTAAAAATGGTAGTCATGTTATAAAATAAATGTTTGTAATTTCTATTGACAGCGTGACCACTGAATATATATAATCAGATATGTTTTACATTTTATAATAACTTGATCTATTATAGTATTAATACTGTATTATTGGGTTATTTTACACTTTTGCCAAAGCAGCGCGTCCCAAATACATGATTGTCATACAAATGCAGTATCCTATAAATTACATGATATTTTCCTAGTATATAGATCTATATCTATAATAAATAATTAACTGTATTTTGTCGAATCGTTCACCCAAGCATTCGCATATATTAGACTATGGCGCAAAAAGAGCTTTGGTTTTGTAGAGTTAGTTAATATTCATTGAACGAGCTGAACCAATTTCCAAGTAGTTAGCAGGTTGTGCTTTAATTTCAGTTAACATTTATAAGGAATACAATGTTATGGATTTAATAATTTTTAGGTCCCGGAAGACGAACAGGAGACGAAGAATTCGGATGAAATAAATGTTTTTAACAAACCTGCAACTGATCTACCACTAGGGATTGCTCCGGCCAACACCATGTTTCGCCGAACTCTTCCTCCGATAAGTGAAACAGGAGGTAAGATGTCTACAACCAAATTTATTATGGAACACACGGCAACTGGCATGACAATAATTAATCTCCTTAATGGAACAATTGTCTCAAATAGGCTTCCATCGATGGATAAGCTCGAAAGACATCAACCGAATAATCTACACGACACAGCGTTGACTGTTGATAAGGAGGAAGCATATCATACAAAGCACAAACGACATAAAACGAAAAGAAAGACAAACATAGAAGAGCAAGATCGCGATGTTGAGTTAAAAAATGACAATGCGGTCTTAGTAAGCAAAAGGCTTAACGCAAATGACAGACATGAAGATAAAAAGCGAAAGAAACTAAAGAAGAGAAATAAAATAAAGTGTTAAATGAAGACATGAACAATGAAACAACGGCTTAGGTCATAATTTATTAGTCGACAAAGAAGCAATTTACGGGATTATACCAAATAGCGCATTAAATCCAGCGCAAAATTATTTTTAAAGCAATACCTCTTCGGTTTTACATGATGCGTATCTGTTTGTTTTACACAAAACCAAGGACCTGTTTCTATAACTTATACATAATTAAGTACCTGTTTATATGCTCCATAAATCACGAAGGACTGCACCCCTTGTCTTCAACTTTATAGTTAGATTGCATTTGCCAAAATAAGTACACGGCAAGCAAAACAAGTTTTCCGTGGAACACCCTTATATAATTGTAAAACTGCAACGCGTAACACGGTTACTGGTAATGGAGACATGAAAATTACCCATGCATGGAAATCGGTAATAGTATCTCGATTACTGATGTCCCGTGCATGGGAAATCTTCATGTCTCGATTACCGATGCCTCGTGCATGCGCAATATTCCTGTTCCGATTACCGATGTCCCGTTCATGAATAATCTTCATGATCCGATTACCGATGTCCCGTGCAAGTGTAATCTTCATGTCGCGATTACCGATGACTCGTGCATGAGTACTATTCATTTCCCTATTACCGATGCCTCGTGCATAGATAATCTTCATGTCTCGATAACAGATATCCCGTGCATGGGTAATCTTCACGACCCGATTACCGACATCGTGCATGGGTAATCTTCATGTCTTGATTACCGATGACCCGTGCATGGGTAATCTTCACGTCTCGAATACCGATGTGCCGCACATGGGTAATCTTTCTGTTCCGATTACCGATGCCTCGAGCATGGGTAATATTCAAGTCACGATTATCGATGCCCCGTGCATGGATACTATTTATGTCTCGATTACCGATGTCCCGTGTATGGGTAATTTTTTTGTCCCGATTACTGATCTCGAATACCGATGCCTCGTGCATGAACAATCTTCATATTTCTATTACCGATGTCTTGTTCATGGATAATCTTCACGTCTCGATTACC
This sequence comes from Cyrtodaria siliqua, assembly GCA_037043455.1. Taxonomy (NCBI): domain Eukaryota; kingdom Metazoa; phylum Mollusca; class Bivalvia; order Adapedonta; family Hiatellidae; genus Cyrtodaria; species Cyrtodaria siliqua. The sequence goes on along the minus strand of JAWPHD010005399.1, from coordinate 116,445 downwards.
GATGTGCCGCACATGTGTAATCTTCATGTTCCAATTACAGATGTCCCGTGCATGGGTAATCTTCATGTTCCAATTACAGATGTCCCGTGCATGGGCAATATTCATGTTCCGATTACCGATGTCCCGTTCACGGGTAATCTTCATGTCTCTATTACCGATTAGTCGCGCATGGGTAATCTTCATGTTCCAATTAATCCCGTGCTTGGGAAATGTTCATGTCCCTATTACTGGGCTGTAGATTGATTTCATTTTAACATTACACGTCAAAGTTTTGTTACAAATTAAGACAAGGCTACATGCATCAATACATAATATACTTGATATGTAATTATATTTATAATTTACAAATTAAAATAATTCACTCTTAATCGCCTTACACAATAAACGCCACTTTATGGCATAAATTACCCCAGCTGCATTTTGACAAAAATCGTATGCAAACCCATCAATATATTGTTAACAGATTCGTCAAATAAAATTACAAATGATAAAACAATTTGAAAATCAGACTACATTCAGTCACCGCTTAAAAGAACGTGTTTAACATTTGAGCAAATTATGATGAAAAATAAATGTTTAAATAGCATTTAAGATCGGGGTGCTTATAAGTGTCGTCTGGTGTACTTATAAGGGTCGTCCGGTGTACTTAGAAGTGTCGTAAGTGTCGTCTGGTGTACTTATAAGACTAGTGTCGTCTGGTGTACCCATACGTGTCGTCTGCTGTACAAGTTGTTTCTGTCGGTCAACAATGGTGTTCTTCTGTATCACTTTGTGCTGATTGATACAACTGAGTTAACCCTTAACCCGCTACATATATATAATGGACTGTTCTTTTTGTGAATTAAGGTTTACATTTGACGCAAAGGCTATTATAGTCGTGCTTAGCGGGTTAAGGGTTAACTGCCTGTCTGACAGTGTCGTAGAATTCCCAGCTAGAGTTTGTTCCTGGAAATACATCTATTTCCATGAACTTTTCTATCTCTATTTGCCCATGCGACGCGACGCAGAAAACCTTATCCACTCTGGTTTCGTTTGCTGGAAGTGTTACGGTAATTCTTGCGGTTGTTTGGTTTGTTTCTTTTTGAGAAACCTGAAATAAAGTAATATAATTGTACGGTGCAAGTGTCAGAAGTAGTGTACGGATTAAGCATACAAACTGAAAAAATGGAGAAAACCAATAATGGTGCTACAGGGTACCTTGGGGTCTTCATTTTAATCTATTTAATCTGCCTTCAGTGGCCCCAACCTTTGATTTTATCGAAATATATTTGATTTGATATGCATAATATATCGTTTGTATATTTTTGCGGGGTTTAAATATGTGTGTAAGACATAAAAATATCCATTAGTACGAACGCCGCTCCTGACCGAAAACATAAGACCCGCCTTCTTTGTGACGTCATAATTTATTCATCCCAAAACCAGCGCCATTGTTCAGTTATACGTTTACTGTTTAGCGTGCTATATTAGAGCAAATTATTAGCCGGAATAATTGTATTATCTTAAATTGTTCATGTTTATGATGGAGCGGGTCGTTGGAATAGTATGAGGCGCGCATACGTGACTATATTTTGTAAGATAAATATATACGTTGTGTGTTATATGTATATACGAGATTGAATACAAAAATATATATGATACAGACAAATATATATGTTACTCCGAAAAATATATATTGTGTCCCTAAAATATATATTGTAGAGGCAAATATATATGTTTCTCCGAAAAATATATGTTATTTTTGGGAGTAACATATATGTCCCTAAAATATATTTTTTAGAAGCAAATATATATCTTACTCCGGAAAAAAAAGATTGTCCCAAAAAACATATTCATGTAAACTTTGTTATGACAAATAAACAAATATATACGTTACTCCGAAAAATATATTCTTAACATATTTTCTCTCTAAATATAAATTTGAATATGAATGTGTATATAATTTCGAAAAATATATAATTTTGTATTCTCTCTAAAAATATATATATTGCAGACACACATATATTCTATCTCAAATAAAATATATTGCTGACACAAATATTGATGCATTATCGATAAACTAGCATTTGTTTTGAAAATATATACGTTAGCCTAAAGCATTCCGCGTGAAGAAAAACTACTTCTCGGACGTATTTTTTATATAAAATAAATATTTGTTTTGGAAATATATACGTTAGCCCAAAGCTTTCCGCATGAAGAAAAAGCACACGTTCTCTTAGCCGTCAATTAAATTAACGACAGACAGTACCCACTACACGGCAAATAAAGACATTCGAGTCATAAGACATATGTAATTGTTTGCAGCCATTAATAGACTGTGTATGCAGATTGTGTATATGTATGTACTTTTACTGAGGTTGAATCTGTGATTTTGAAACTGAATAGCAATCACTAAGTTTGCTTTATTGTTTGTAACAGCGCTAAACGTAACACTTCCGCTAAAGGTAACAACCACCGCTAAAGGTAACAATTCCAACGCTAAAGGTAATAACCTCCGCTAAAGGTAACACTCACCTCTTCCGCTAAAGGTAACAACGCTAACGGTAAAGGTAACAACTTTTCATATTAACGCTAAAGGTAACACCTGTCTACGGTTTCAATGCACATTGAGTAAACATGTTTTTCTAGTTTCTGTGTCACCTGATTCATTTGTTTTAGCTGTACACGTACACTCTGGTCAATGTAAACTGCAATGGAGTGACGTTAGAAGAGATCGAATATTGAGTGTCATTGATTTGTGTTCTTTATTATATAAAACCAAAACAGATATGTAGTTATAAACGTAGCATAATCGAACAAAATAGTTTATTTAAAGAATAGGGGGGTGGATTGTCATTGCTTTGTGTTCTTTATTATATAAAACCAATACAGATAAGCAGTTATAAATGTACCATAATCGATCACAAATTGTGTGCGGTGTGTGTGTTGGTGGGGGGTGGGGGTGTGGGGGGGTAAAACACGCTTTACATTTGAGTTCCGCATATCCCATTCCCCCATATGCGCCCTTCTGAATACTTCTGGATAATGTAATAATATTTTTATCGACCGATAATGTAAAACTTTTCTGATAATGGGTTAAACAAGGAGAACAATGGAGCCTATTTTCACATTTGCTATGCTGGACAACTCCAAAGCACTTCCGAAACCACAGCGCATTCGGCGAGCAAACAACTCAAAAAATCAACTTATTTCCTTTTCACGTCGACTCTCTTTTCAGAGAGGTTTTTGTATAGGTTTCGGACACACTGCGATAGTGCATTTAATGTTCCTTCGGGAAAATCGCTAACATTGCGATAGGTGCATTAATCTTAATTTTCAGAACCCCTGGAAATCACGTACGGAGTACAAACCTGCGGGCACATGACGTCGACAAAAGAATCAAAGACCATTCGCAACATCTCTCGATCACTTATTTGAAGCATATCCCGAATGTATCTAGGTTTTCATATCGATTAGTCATACTAGCATGTCTCTACTTAGATTCCCGCCAAAAGTTTGCAAGATCAAAGTTATCATCAAAGTTTTGCAATGTCATTTAGCCGATTGCTCCAGCAATAGTTTATTTAAATGAAAGCAGTGATACAATATTCATATGTATTGTAAATAACAAACACGCAACGCATTTATCATTCATCAACACGTGTTGGTAACGGTCATATTGTGTATATAGCAACATTGAATTATTTTCTGTCCCGTTGCCTTCCGGCTAGCAAAATGTCAAGATTTTTTAACACACCGATCCGTCGAAATACACACGAGGCATGATCCCGAATAATGAAGGGATTGACCGATATTCATGAATGAATTAAAAACGACGAGATTGAATGAAAACACAAACATATCAAGAGAGGAAGAGAACTCAGTTTTTTTTTGCTGAGTAGTTCACCGCCTACAACGGTCACCACGTGGAGTGCATTGGCAAGTGTTGACTATGTGATGGGAATTTACAGCTAGAGCTGGATATCTGACCATGATGGGAGCTTAGTTTGGGCGTATCTCGAGAAAAGGGATTTTCCGGTACTAACTAACTAGAAAACTCTTGTTATCGAGATATTGCCTGACTAAGTTCCCACCATGGCCAGGTAGGGACACTCGGGCAGTAAATGCCCGGTGACATCAAAATTTGGACGATCCTCCATGTCGAAACATGTTCAGTGACCTCCTGGAATTGATGAAAGTAGTTTCGTGCATTCATAAACTAACCATCCTGTGGATCCGAATGAGAGATGACAAAGAGAATATCAACGTAGAATTCCCTTCGCAATCATGCCAAAACAAATTATGATCAACAACTTCAAAGAAGCGAGAAATAGATCATTTCTCATGTTGATTAGAAGCCAACGAAAAGCACAAGTGACAAGTGGTCTTAAAACACGGGGACAATGATGCCTGGGGAGAAGCCCGATGAGAAAGGCATTCATGGGCCATACGATTTGGATGAATCGTTGCCACCTCTGGGTATCTGCGACTCTGGAGACCTTCGAATTTGGTGACAACACCAAAACTGGGATTACTGACTCGAAGACCACCGAAGACCCCGCCTTTGGGACCCGTTGCTGACTGTCGAGCAAACACAATTTTGGGGGTCTGAAAACTGTCGCCGACACCCCGCCCCCTCCCAAGCTGTAAGTTTGTACGCCTCTAGTCTTGGACGCCTACGCACAGGCGGCCATACCCAAACACGAGAGGGTCGGGCCCAGGACCGAACGGGGTTTTCGAAAGAGACTCCATATTGCAAGGGTTAATACTAGAGGTTTTCTCATTTAAAAATGATATATGAATTTGTATTCCTAATTTGAATTTATACGAGTATTCAAGGATACTGTCTGCTGATTTGCATTTTAATTTGACAGGTGATATATGAATTTGTATCCCTAAATTGAATTTTTATTTTATGCTTAGCAGTGAAATAGTGGATTTTAGCCATGAAATAAAAGTGGTATTTCATACGTGTGAAATATAGTTTTATTTTTTCACTGCCGGAACTTTTTTCCCGAAAGTTGCTATAAAGGTCATCATTGGATTGGAAATAACTTAACTAAAAAAATGAGTCGTAGATTATTAAAATCGGTTAAGTAGTTTAGAAGATATTGGGAATTAAAAACAGCAATTTTATCATACTAAGCCAATTACGTCGTCAATTTTTTATTTAGTTTTCTGCATACTACAGTACATTATAAAGCATAAAATAAAAATAAAATTTGTTGTTTTGTCGTAAATAACAGATTTTATTTCATCTCGAAGTGATCAAACTTCAATATTTTCACTTTTCTCGATAAGATAAAATGTGTTATTATATAACCTATAAATAGACGCGTTTTCATTGGCTAAAAAGTAATTTTTTAGAAAAAATATCTAGCGATATTGACCTGTTTTTTTCTGATATTGACCAGTTTTATAAATAGTTAAATTTTTAAAAGTGGTCCTCTGTTTTCTTTTAAGTTGGTCAATATCAAAACAATATGATAAATTGAGGGTTATATAATAAAACAGTTATGGACTTTTCAGCTGTTATACATGATGTTGATATGTACCAAAAAATCATTATTGACCTCGGCTATCGCCTCGGTCAATAATGATTTTTTTGGTGCATATCACATCATGTATAACAGCTGAAAAGTCCATAATTGTATATTATTCACTCCAAAACAACATATTCAACGATACTGTCTGCTGATTCGAATTTCAATTTGCTTTTCGTGATCTATGTCTGGCCTTTTAACCCCTGTAAGACGGTCTTTAATGATCTGGCAACTGCTATTCAGTTTTAATCAAAGATGAAAAATAAACATCAACGGATGAGAATCTTTAATAATTTGAATCACGTATTTACGTTATTTAAAGATGTGTACAGTTAATATTTATCAATTTTCACACACGTACTATGTACTCGTCCGCAATAATCGGACTGATACTGTTGAATGTGGCGTGGTTAATTTTAATCATTTCTACCTTTCAAGAGTTATTTGAACTTACCTAAATATGCACATAGTAATATATTTTGTAATAGGATTACTGTGCTTCTTTTAGAATATATATAGTTTCCATAAGTTTGCATTTTGTCACTCTATTAAAACTGCGCATGTATTGCATCTAATCTTGAAATGTTGAATTAAACATGAAATGAACTGATATATCATTTTAGAAAGTAAAGTGTAAACAAGGAAAGTTTGTTTGTTTGTTTTGTTTGTTTGTATGGTGTTTTACGTCATTTTCAATACATGTAAGATTATACATGACGGTCGATTGTTTTTGTGGTGGAGGCAGACCATCCACTTTACCTGGGTAGAACCAGTACTGTACACCTCCCGCCATCCATAAGAATCGACACTTCGAGTCGAGCTCCCAGTGGGATTCTAACCCGCAGCGATGCGAGGCGATGGTTTACAACGCAACGTCGTTTACCATTCGGCCACGGAGACGTTCACACAAGGAAAGAGATGCTCGTCAGATGCTCGTCAGATGCTCGTCAGATGCTCGTCTAATGTATAAGTTTTCAGTAACAGTTTTTACCTACACTGTATTAACAAGTATTATTTCATTATATACCTATAAAAGCGGCATGTCTCATCCCATGCAAAATTATTATTTACGGATGTTTTTGTTATCAAATTATAAATCAGACGCATTCCGGTGAACTCAATAAAACAATAATTTATTAAAAACTGTTTCATAAACAGAATGCCGCGGATTTAAGTGAATGTCCAATGACACGCATACAGATAAACCCCCCCCCCCCCCCCCACCCACTCCGCCCCACCCCCCACACACACACCACCACCACCACCACCAACTTTATCCATATTATGAATATTCTCCAATGATTACAATAGACTGATGCACCTGTTAGCCAAATTGGCCGTAAAATAGCCAAGTTAAACTTTATTTTTCATTTATGTAGTTAAACAGCAAAACACGATGCATGCATATCAAGATTTGAGAAACAGCCTGCAAAAAAAAAAAAGAAAAAAAAAAAGGCATCGTTTTCAGTATAATTGTTGTCGAGTTTGGAGATTCCTTTATTGAACACACGTTTGTTTGAATATCACACTAAATGCGTTTCTCCATATCGGAACTATTTCGTTCTTTCGTTTGTCCAGGCATTCAAATCCACTGAATCTGATATCAGCAGAGTCAGACATCATTGATCTAAAACTACTGTTTCTTTTATGTCACAATTCAATCCGACAAACTAGACAATGTGTGTTATCTGCCAGAAAACATACGGAAAAGGAATGCAACGACATGAATCATGACGTCCGATTCAAAAGCCGAATGGTTGCAAGATGCGGCAAAAATTGAAGAGTGTGCTGTCTTTCGTAGAATGTTCGGTGTAGATCGAAAATTCGGACGAATGCTAAGATAGACTCTTCTAACGAACCAGACTCGATTCATGTAAACGCATTTAGGTGTCTCATATCAGAAATGGAAGAATACCTATTTTATAATCATTGGGCATGTACATTACAAAGCTTACCTGCGCTATTCAATTCATTTCCCTGTATCGGTATAGTACCAACATTGGGGACTACCGTGGAAAATGTTGCTCCTATGGTAGGAATGAAACAATAAATGTGTACAGTTGTCTTATTTCCCTGGGTTGGTCCGTTGCGGGGGAAATAATTATTAAGTGCACAATGGGTTTTGCGTGTATCTCCTCAGTGGGCCCTAAGTACTAATATTCTGTAACTTTTTACAGATACGAAATTCCTATTTTAAAAAAATGATTAAAGGGCATGCAAATGACCAATACTGGAAGGGGGACGCGGAAGGTGGTTGGCTTTGGGGAGGATTTAGTTGCTAAATATTCCGAGAGTAGACGTTTTGTTATAACGCTCAGAATAACATTTCGCCTGGAATTATTTATTCATAAAAAAGAAGGATATCCACAAGCTCGACAGAATGCACCATTTTAAGTTTTTTTGTTTTTAAACTGTGAGAGCATGCCCCAATATCCACTAGAAACTTCTATATATTTTAAAATCGGCCAGCTACGCCCTTGCTCATTGGTGTATTTTTACGTCTTTTAGCATCAAAATAACACATTTAGCACGCGATTTGAGATGAAGTCTTTTGATATTGTTTTATATATACATATAAATTAACCAGAACCGATCAAACATGTCTGTGCCAATTTCTTCTACATAAAGGTGTATTTAGATTGCTCTAAAATCGTCCTCTGACTGTACCTTGTTTGAGTTAGAAAAACGGGACATGCGCAGTGAAGCAGTCTTACTTTGGACGTTGTTCGTGCGGAATGCTTTGGGATAACGTCTATATTTTCAAAACAAATATTTAGGGGGCACTCCACAGTTTAATGTACATTTCTCAATAGTCAAACCCACGACAAGCCCTTAGCCTGAATCCTTGGGCAAAAATAAATCACACCATCATTGTGTCAAACATTTCTTAGAAGACAATAAAATTACCCATGTTTTCATACCAAATACAAGTATCAAAAAGCATTTTCTGTACAACTTCAGTCCCATTTCTTTAATACTACCCCACCCCTCAAAACATGGTAAAAAGCAATTTTAGCAATATTTCAAATGTCAATAAATTAAAAAAAATAATCCTAAGCATATCAGGCTCATTTCTGCACTCATTATGCTCTTGCATATATCAGTAAATGCTAAATTGTACATACCTTCTCCGGCTTTTTAAAAAGTTATTCCATGCTGATCACCGCGTGAGTCAAAATCAGCCGCTTTACCTGCTTTTTGGAAGTGTTTGATAGTTTCGCATTTTTCTATTTATAGCCTCCAAAAAATCCAAAGAATGCATATTCAAATACACCCAAATAAACTTATAAGTACTCAAAACTGAAAAAAAACAATCAAACATGCACTTCATAATTATTATAAATACCATCCATGGACCTAAAAGATGCGTAGTTGATTTCTGTCTGATTTACAGACATGGACATTCGTGCGAAACTGAGGAGTGCCCTCTTATTAGTAAAAATACGTTTGCAGAAAGCTTTGGGCTAACGTATATATTTAGAGAGACAATATGTTTTTAGAAGGCGAATATAGTTTTCGGAATAACATATATATTTGTGTCCACAAATATATACTTACTTCCTGATTTTTGGGGACAATATTATTTTGTTCGGAGTAACATATATATTTATCTGTATCATATATATTTTTGTATGGCGTCTCATAGAATAGGGCCCGTTTCATGGAATTCTAAGATCGCTTTCATTACGATAAGAAGTTTTAAGAAAACATAAAGAGACAACACATCGCCTGATGGCTACACCGAAGTCGGAAGTTGGAATTCAGAAGTCTGGAGCTGAGAGTTTTTGCCCGCCACAGCGGATCGACGCCGACGACGGAAGACTGAAGGCCGAAGATGGAAGTGTGGGTGTGGCCACAAACTGGGCTACCAAAACTACACCAGCCCAGTAGTTCGTTGAAGCAACCACCGTAGCGGATGTCTTCCAGACCCCCCACCTCACCGCCGCAGCGAAAACTACACAGAGTCAAAGCGACAACTAACTACATTCAGACAACGGAAACGACTACACAGCAGCACCAGATCAACCAACACACTCAACGCAGAACAGTCCAGACTCTATTGTGCCCTTGTCGTCGAGATACCTCAGGACTTTGCGAGTTTGTTGGTGGAGGGACGTTAAACCTCAGAACGACACACACACCACACACACACGTGGTTTAGACGTAGCGGATTCTAAATTGGTAAAGTGGTGGAGTGCCTATAATCCCTAAATAACACACCATTACATTTGGTAATTTGTCAAATGGATACAAAAGTATGATCAACGTATCTTCAACATGCGTATTTACATGTGAGAATGCAGAAGCAAGCAGATTTCAAGTCAAAATGATAATGGGTTAATCAAACCGGAGGGATTATTTTTATGATTCATCCCACTTCAAGAGTCCATGTGTCTCTTTAAAAAATGCATTATACTTTTAAAAAATAATTCGTGGATGTATAGGCTAGGCGATACATACGGCTATCTTGATTTAAAAAAAAAATCACGGCGTTACGTTACTTTTTCTACATAACTTTCATTTATTCAATCATTAATATTAATTATACGAATAGTATACAGAAAATTGTTTTTGCATATTAGCAACTGTTGATAATATTACACCACTAATATATGTAAACTTATGGTAGGATAAGATGAAAAAATGAAAACTCAAAATTGTATTATTTATTATTTTAATTACAGGTATATGCAAGCAGGGTTAACATGATACTGGATAAATAAATCGAGACGCTAATTTCAATGCTTGATAAACATTTCATGATTTGCGTGTGTTCCTTTAATATAATTCAGTAAATATTTGACAGTGCGATATACCAGTTTGACACGGTCCGAAGGCGTGACGTGTAAATGATCAAAGGAATGTGTTGGGGGTAAACATGCTCACAGATGTGAATCTGAGACAAGTATAATTTTCTAGTACGGAAAATCAGTAATGGGTGTAGATACATGAACGAGACGTAATAGTTGGCCATTACATAAGTAGCTCCATTAACGTCTGTATATTTTTGGTAATAATAAAACGACTGTTGAGTTCCGGTTTATTTCCGACGCACATGCGCAGCAGGCTATGTATTACGGTTTAACGAACGCCATTTTGCTTTGGTGTTCATAGACGGATCCTGGTGTACAGTAGGTCGACGTTATACGTTACATTGGACATTTTAAGCCATTGTAATCATTGCAAAATCGTGGGCGAAAATATATTTGGGCGAAGGTAAGTACCGTAGATAAGTTTTGGTAGGTAATATGGAATATTATGGTTGTGGTGGAGAAGTAGGTCATGCTTCACGGGGCTGTCCACAAATTCATGAATGTGTGGCTATGGCTGTGGGCAGTGTTGAGAACTTGTCATACACCATTACGGGGCTTATTCGATAGGGATGTTGTGGAGTGACTATATGGATTTATAAGATTATGTTTAGTGAGAAAAAGTTGGCCTATAAATGTCGGGCAATGTTTTTGTTTTTATGGTTGTTATTGTTTGCGCATGCGCATAAGTTAGGATCACTCTGTCACTCACTTTGTCACAGCCATCTTGAAAATTTGTTTTTTTTGCATGTTAGTCTTAGTTCAAGCAGGAAGTGTTGGTGAATAGTTCACTTGAAAGGACATGTGGGTAGATGTGACATTCATTTAGTGTGCAGGTGACGTAACTATGAGTCGTTAACTGAATAGCTGTCGTTTCGTTTTTTCGAGGAAAAGACTTTTGGCAGGAAAGTTTCGTGTTCATTCGTTTGCTGGCATAGATGGTTCGAAACACCTTTCAAGAGCATTATTACGTCTTGCACAGTAAGTGAAGAAATTATGTTTTTGTCAAAGCTGAAGTTAAACAGATTTCCGCACGCCACAGACCTTGATGGGTGTTTTCCTAGTGAGAGACTGCTGTCAATCTCTTCCCAGCCATGTCGAAATTGATTGTTTGTTTTGTTATGGTAGTTTACATCATTGTCAACACAAGTAAGATTATATCTGACGGTCGATTTACTTTGTGATGGAGACGGACCACCCGTTTTCCTGGGTAAAACCAGTACTGTACACCTCCCGATGCTTATGGATGAAAAGGCAAAGTAAATGGTTCCTGCGCATTTTGGAAAGTCAACCTGGTAACGTTGAAATGTCATTGACCAAAAGTGAGACAGATCACAGAGCAAACACATCGAAGCATTGAACGGTAGTTGCTCATAACTGCGATAATGTTGTCTCCGCGATAGTATAGAATGATAGAGAGAGAAAGAGATCGTCTTAAAGGGTTTGCTGTCTGAAATACCACTTGAGCTGTAAAATCAGGATCTTCGTGCGCTTTAAAATGTGAGCATGGCCATGTAAACGCTTGTTGTTCGCAACAGGGTGAGAAAGGTCTCGAAAAGCCATGGATTGACGTGTATGATACTGGAAATATTGTCTGATCTCGTGTATGTTTATCTTCTTTGTATTTGTGGAGAAAGCCTGTATTATACGATACTGTGTTTCCTTGTCTTTGCAGTGATCTGCTTCAGCTGTCAGGTGCTAGGCAATTGTGGATTTTGCAGCCTGTTTGCATTTTGGCGCCCTTTGCTTTCTATTAAGGTATGTCCTGACGGTAGTCGCTGTGTAATTTATATGTTATAGTGCATTGCATGTGTGATAGTGTTTTGGGTAAACCGCCATGACCGAGATGGCATATTGAACGTCTTACAGCTGCGTTGTTGAAGTGGCATGACCCAGATGGCATATTGAACGGTTTGCAGCTTTGTTGGTTGGACTGGTATGACCCAGATGGAAAAGGCATGTCTAATGTTAAAACTGTAGACGTGAAGTGTTTTTGGTCAAAAGTTAGGGTCAACATTTAGGTTTCGTTGAGTGTTGTTTTGGTGAAAAAGTAAGTGCATCATTACATTTATTGTAGTGTTGTGAAAATATGGCATTTAAGTCGAAAAGTAGTTTTCGCTTTACGCGACTGGTCGCAATTTGACGAATCTGTGCAAAGGCACATGCATGGTACTTTTATTTCACGAACAATTGATATGAGGGGATAGGTGGCAGGGCCTGCCCTGGGTAATTTTTTCTTCCGCAACTACTCGCAAAATGAGAAAAGGGGAGCCACAATAAAGAAATAAGAGCCAAAGTCATGAAAGTTGGAGCCATTATAAATTTGCCAACATTTTTCTGCTACACCAAAAGAAACATTTGGGACTTTTTTAAGCTTTTGCGACAATGATTTGCGAATGGAAAATAAAAGCTAATATTTACATATTTTCAATGCTGTAAGCGGATATAGGAAATAGACTGCTACACAGCGTTCCTGGTGGACATGCGCAGTGTAACAGTCTAAAAGAAAAGTGGACTGGTTCACTAAACTGAATGAATAACGTTCGCTAGCAGATAAAATAAAAACAGATAAAATTCTCATAACCAATCGATTGATCACGCGTGTATATTGTGGGTCATTGATGCTTGCAAATAACATTTTGTAAACAAACTTTCTGACACTGTCTAAGAAGATGGATGCAATTAAGTCATAATAGGATTAAGACAACACAGCTTGATATCGGGTTTTAAGGTCTTATACAAACATCGGCGAGCGTGGCGGACAATCTAACAACGACAAAGGAAACTATGGTTGATGTTTGTTAATCAGTGTAGCAAACTTTGTCGGGCGTTGAAAATTAAAGAAATCGAAAGTGATTACTTGCTATTTCTAGAAAAAAATACTATTTAAATAAAAGGTGAGATCAGAACAATGGTCTTATTTGATATAATTACTCTCGACGTACGTTTCCTATATAACTTATGTCAAGATGTAAAACATTGCCAATACTGTAACAGCAGACACGGCTTGTAAGCGTTCACTAAATTCAGATTCTTCTTTGACTCCACCTTCAAAATTTGTCTGCTACACCAAAATGAATCAATGCATATATGCCGCTTATTTTCAAAATGACTTTTGTTATATGGTGAAAAAGTGGCTCCAACCTTCATGGCTTCGGCTCTTATTTCTCAAATGTGGCTCCCTTTTTCTCATTTTGCGAGTAGTTGCGAAAGAAAAAATACCCAGGGCAGGCCCTGCCACCTATCCGCTCATATCACTTGTTCGTGATATGAAAGTACCATGCATGTGCCTTTGCACAGATTCATCAAATTGCGACCATTCTCGTAAAGCGAAAACTACTTTTCGACTTAAATGCCATATTTTCACAACACTACAATAAATGTAATGATGCACTTACTTTTTCACCAAAACAACACTCAACGAAACCTAAATGTTGCACCTAACTTTTGACCAAAAACACTTCACGTCTACAGTTGTAACATTAGACATGCTGTGCCTTTCCCATCTTGGTCATACCAGTTCAACCAACAAAGCTGCAAACCGTTCAATATGCCATCTGGGTCATGCCACTTCAACAACGCAGCTGTAAGACGTTCAATATGCCATCTCGGTCATGGCGGTTTACCCAAGACACTATCACACATGCAATGCACTATAACATATAAGGTACACAGCGACTACCATCAGGACATACCTTAATAGAAAGCAAAGGGCGCCAAAATGCAAACAGGCTGCAAAATCCACAATCGCCTGGCACCTGCAGGCTGAAGCAGATCACTGCAAAGACAAGGAAACACAGTATCGTATAATACAGGCTTTCTCCACAAACGCAAAGAAGATAAACATACACGAGATCAGACAACATTTCCAGTATCATACACGTCAATCCATGGCTTTTCGAGACCTTTCTCACCCTGTTTCGAACAACAAGCGTTTACATGGCCATGCTCACATTTTAAAGCGCAAGAAGAACCTGATTTTCCAGCTCAAGTGGTATTTCAGATAGCAAACCCTTTAAGACGATCTCTTTCTCTCTCTATCATTCTACAGTTGCTGCCACGCGGATTACGACTTTTTCGCAGTATCCCCGCGGCCGTTTTTCAATAGAAGTCACAAATTCCCACGATCGTACCGCGGATTGTCACCCGAAACTGGATTGCAAAATCCAGTCTCGAAAGAAAGAAATCAACGCGATTCTCCGTGATAGATTCGCGGGGGAACGCGGGGGAAATTAGAGCACAGATCAATGAAAAATGTAATAAAAATGATAAATACAATGAACAATTTTGGAAGCAATACGTATTTCAAACTTTTAATGCATTTAATAACGTGTGTTTTTCGTTTTTGTTGTCCAAAAGTCGCATTCTCTTCACCGGACATAAATTGGCTACCCACAATCCTTTGCGATGTGTGTACCTATTAACAAGGCGGCACTAATAACGGGTTTATGACCCGGAATTCTTTACAATTTTTTGGATTATTTCTGACTAAAGAACCCATCGATGTATTAATAACCAACAGCAGAATAGTAAAAATATATGTTAAAATAACGATTAATTAAAAATATAATTCTAATTTCCAGTATAAGAATTACTATTTGAATTTTATGTTCAGTCACCGCGAAGTCGGTAATAGGAACCGCCATATAACTATCGTAACCCAGTATACATTATCCGGGCATTTGAATTTTCCGAAAACAAAAATAAAATTGTCTTCTGCTTCGGGTTGTTAATAGTTATTGAATAATAATGCATTAAATTGACTGCACAATTGTACATCGATAATGAAGATAAATCACGGCGAATCGCGGTGATTGTGTCGCCGTGCAAACAATATATTATCCCCGCGATGAGCGGACTGTCCGCGGATCGCGGGGACAAAATCAGTGTGTCCGCGGTGAGATAAAATCGCCGCGATGAGTGGGATTAGTCGTAATCCGCGTGTCAGCTACTGTATACTATCGCGGAGACAACATTATCGCAGCTATGAGCAACTACCGTTCAATGATTCGATGTGTTTGGTGTAAAATTCCACTCGCCCGCTCGCATTGGCGAGTGCAAGCTGCCTGCGGACGAGTAACATTCGGCGTATGGTCGTCCGACAGGGCGAGTGACTTTTTGCACTATAAAAATTAAGTTAAACTATCGTTCAAACACGATGTTGCAATATTTGCAAGATTTCATATCCGACGCGTAATTTTGTTCGTATTGTCGTTTGCAGGACCCAGATTAACAGGTGTTTGTTTGTTACCAGGTAACCCACGCGTCACATAGACTGTGATTCCAGGGATCACCCTAGGAGTGAATTTCAATGAGACAAAATGTCCCATTTGCTTGATTTTAATGAGTCTTTCACCATATCATGATCCATTTCGGATGCGAAGCCGAACGACCAGTGGTTGTTTGTCGACCGCATGTATCGCTGTAGGCTGCTAGGTGGGTTTGGGGGCATGACCCCCAGAACATTTTTAAATTTAGATGTGATTTCCTGCATTCTGGCTCATTCCCAATAGTGAAAGTAGAAGTTGTTAAAGCATCTGAAATAAAGCGTGTCCGAATTTACGTCAACTTTTTATGCTAACATAGTGTTATAATTGTTTGCCCCGCTCCAGTACATAGTTCATCGCGTCAAATCATTACAGATTGGGGGATAATGTTCAGATATGACTAGAAGTTGATGAATTATTATAAAAATGTCCATGTTTATTCATAATCTATCGATTTTCTTTGACACCCCTGCTTTCGCAAAGCAAAGGCGAACCGGAAGTATACCGACATAATCTCGTTTTGATTTTTTTCATGTGGTTTTCGAATAATTTGATATTTATTCATTTTATATATTTTTATCGCGAATAAATGGATCTGAGCAAATTTTGAGATTTTAACTGAAATGTAAATAAATATGTTTTCATTACAAACCGAAATGGTGAAAATGGTTTTCTCCGACTTCGGTGCAACAATTTGTTCCATTTGTCTTTTTCATGAGAATTTTGAGAATTTAATGCGAGAATATCGCGGAATCGCGGCCTAGAGTGATCCCTGTGATTCAATTCACGCTAAAATCAATTGGAGTGTGATGCAATATATCTCTAAGCAGTCAGACTGTGTCTTTTTTATATCGACACCGTAAACATGGCGGGTAAACGAACAGACATCAGGTCGCTGTGCGGAAAGTCTGCGTCCGCGACCCTGCAAGCGGATTCGGCAAATCTGAAAGGGTATGGCTGAACAATAAGCGTAGTTCCCAACCGCTATTAATTAGTTATGGCGTCTATTATTGGTCCAATGGAGGCAAAATACTGAAGAGAAGTTCAGCAGAATATTGTTTTTTTAGCTTGACTGATCAGAGATCAGCAGAGCTTATGCCGTGGTGCGGCGTCTGTCCGTCCGTCTGTCCTTTTTTTGTAGCGACTACTCCTCTGAAACTACTGAATGGATTTTCATGAAATGTTGCCCATGAAGTCTAGTTGATCCTAGCAAAAATTCATGTTGATGTGAAATCCAAGATGGGCACCAAATATAAAAATAGGTTTATAAAAAACAAGTTTGTAGCGACTACTTCTTGAAAACTCTAAGTGATATTGATATGGGATTTTTTCTAAAATGATCAGTATGACATGATGTTGGTCCTTGTCGAAAATCGTTTTGATTCAACGTTAAGCATGGCTGCCAGCGACCATCTTTGTTTACATAGAGTTATATAATGAAAACTTGAAGCGACTACTCCTCTGAAACTACTTGACGGAATTTCATGAAACTTCAAAGGAATGTTGCTCTTGATGTCTTATTGATCCTAGCAAAATTTCAGGTCGGCCGGAAATTCAAGATGGCCGCCACAGCTACAAATAGATTTAAAAAAAATAATTTTGTAGCGACTATTTCTTCAAAACTAAAAGTGATATTGATATGGGACTTTTTCTAAAATGATCAGCATGACATGATGGTTATCCGAGTCGAACATTATTTTTTATTCGACGTTAAACATGGCTGTCAGTGGCCATCTTTGTTTACATAGAGTTATATAATGAAAACTTGTAGCGACTATTCCTCTGAAACTACTTGATGGATTTTCATGAAACTTCACAGGAATGTTGCTCTTGATGTCTAATTGATCTTAGCAAAATTTCAGGTCGGCCGGAAATTCAAGATGGCCGCCACGGCTTAAAATAAATTTTCAAAAAACGAGTTTGTAGCGACTACTTCCTGAAATCAAAATCAATCAGTAGAGCTTCAAGGTCATTGACCTCTTGTTTGTTGTTGTTGTAGAAGTTAATTTTCCGTGCTTATTTTGTTTGCCCACTCCCCGACGAATGTCTGCGTGGAAGGGAATATATCTTAATGAAAGTGTACGAGGATAATTGTAGACCATAATATTAAATGTGTTGTTAGATAATATGGCCCTTTCTTTATTTGAATAACAATACAATCTCCACATACTGCCTGTCAGCTACTACAGTGTCTGTGAGTACACAAATGTACTTGTTGTATAGTGGTGAAAATAATGTTCAGGTTATATGCTGCAGGGCGAGAGGTAAATTGGTAAGGGCGAGTAGCTTTTTGGTTCCACTAGTCCTGCAGCGCGAGTGGATTTTTCCAAATGTTTACACCCCTGCTTCGGTTAGAATGTAATTTGTCGATAAGGCAAACACGCATTGCTACGAAACCCAGATTATGAACAACTCAGTAAAATATGTATATTGTAATACTCCACGATGCACCACATCTTGAGATATCTCAATATATGTCCAATTTATCTTGAGATGCTCCATGTTGAAATATCACATTTTATCGTGAGATATCTCAATTTACATTGAGATATTTGTATTCAGATATCTCAGTTAATCCCCATAAATCTCAATGTATATCTCAATTTATCTTCAGATAACTGTTGAGATATCTTAAGTTGTTTTGAGATAATTATCTTCAGATCTCTCAATGAGTCTTGTGTCATTGATATCTCAAAATAAATTGAGATATATTTTACAATTTCTCAAGATGTATCGCAGCTTATCGTGAGATATGTAACTTGCGATATCTCAAGATCCCATGTGACTTGCGGTCGGTATATGCAATTTTAGTAGGATTTTCTAAGTTTGAGATGGGCTTTATGCCATTTAAAAACTAACCATTGATGTAATTCTTGAGTTTGCCTTAGCACTGTTTCCTTATATTGACAGTTTGCTATCACTAATGTCCCGTTTAAGTACTGGTTGCTATGGTATTTTGATGTCATAGTAAGATGACGTTAAAATTAGAATAGCATGTGGCGTGACGTCATGTCGTGTCGCGTTAAAAAAAAAATTGCATAATATAGCGGCTTTATATAAATTGAGTTTTAGGAGGCAACCTTTCAGAGTGGAAATGACTTCTGATCGCACATTTCAGACCTTTTCTATGCTATGGGAAAAAAACAGACCGAAAGAAAAAAATTGCAAAAAGCTGTTAAACGAGCTATTTCAGTGCTCTCTTTAAAAAGGTGCTGTTAGGCATGGATGACATTTATAATAATTATGACGCACATGTTTGATGTTTTCAGTTTTGAGTAGAGTTTATTTTGGTGTATTCGATTATGCATTCTTTGGGTTTTTGGAGCCCGCAGTTAGTAAAAATCATGTCGGGCATGTAAATTTTACAAGCGGGCATGTTAAAAACAAGAAGAAAATGCCAAAATAAATCGGAATGAAATCAGACACAAAACTTAACGACAGCTTGTATACTAAATTTAAAGTCGATTTTTATTTTGTTTATACATATACATCGCCGGAAACAACTCGGTTTCAGAACAGACTGGTTTTCAATTTTATTTGCTATTTACGAACGACGTTGGGGACGAATGAGCAATATTCAGTATGAATCAATACCGCATTTCCGGTCTATTTTGTAACCTCCATGTACGATGAGCTTTCTTCATTATTTCGAAAGTGCGTAACCTGGCTGAAAAAAAATAATGCAGACGTTAGTGACTAAAAAAACCAACACTTATTAAACCGAACGCGTAATTTTTATACCCAGTGACTGGAGAATAAAGTGTCAAAATAATCAAGTTCTTTATTTTATTTAATTATTTATGATATTATTCTAGAGAACATGTAACTTTCTGTGACAATATACGTATCAATTTATATACGTATCAATTTTGTCTAAAAATAACACTCAAATTACACTTAAAATATTCGGGTCTGTAGATATGTGTTCGGCTAGTAAATATTTATAAGTCATATGCCCGATGGGCTAGTAGAAAAGTGCGATACATAGGGATCACTTTTTCGTCAGTCCGTCATGACAACTTAACATTGGTGATTTCTTTTTCATTTCTTGATATTTCTGCATCAAACATTCAATATATACTCATCATGACAACTTCGACATGACCATTCTAAAACATAGTCAAGATCACACTGAAGGTCATTATATGGCTTAAATACTCGTTTTTTTCTTCATGAAAATTTAACTTTGCCTATAACTTTCTCATTTTTGTCTCGCCTTTTCGAAGAAAAAAGAGACATACATGTTGCTTTTCCGGCGAAGGCGGCGTCAACATTCATGTTTTACGTCTTGTCATTTTCTCACAAACTGTATGCACTAGACCTCTCAAACTGTGCTTATATTTGTATCATGGGCGGTACATCGCAACGTGACAAAGCAAATGTGGAAATGACCTTGACCCCCCACGCAAAGGGCAAAAAACTTGATAATTTTAGGGTCAACTTTTGCGTTTAGGTCACTTTTACACAAACTTTATTCACTAGACCTTTAAAACGTTGCTTATACTTGTATCTTGATTGGTACATCAAAACGTGACATAGC
This sequence comes from Cyrtodaria siliqua, assembly GCA_037043455.1. Lineage (NCBI taxonomy): Eukaryota > Metazoa > Mollusca > Bivalvia > Adapedonta > Hiatellidae > Cyrtodaria > Cyrtodaria siliqua. The sequence continues at coordinate 96,305 of JAWPHD010005399.1, read as the reverse complement.
AAATGTGGAAGTGACCTTGACCCTCCAAGCAAGGGCAGATAACCTTATAAATTTTACCTTTAACTTTGGCGTTTAGGTCACTTTTTCACAAACTATATGCACTAAGTCCTTTCAAACTTTGCTTATAGTTGTATCTTCAATGGTACATTGCAACGTGACAAAGCGAATGTGGATGTGACCTTCACCATCCAAGCAACGGGCAGATAACTTGGTTACATCTACATCACTTTCTCATGAAATAGAATTATGCAGTAGATGTTTTATACCTACTTTATAGCTTAATCTTTGGAAGACAACGTATTCTATTTTGACTTAGCTGTGTCTTCGGTACCTAACCTTGGCCATAATAACTTGAAAAGCATTTGGCCTATGTTCATAAAACTTCACACATCTTACCTCAAGAAATGTATTAAACATGACCTATAACTTACTGACTTTCATTTTGGCAGAGTTATGCCTCTTTTTATAGTTTGCTTGTACATGCTGAAATAAGCAACGGCAAGTGACCCAAGTGTTCTGTGGAATATCCTTCTAGGTTTGTATGAATTCAGTGAATAGATTTCATAAGTTACCTTTACAGTCCCACTCGAGGGCAATTACTAGTGTTGGAAAACTTTGAAAATACCTCATCTGCCTTTGTAAACAACCGACGATTTATTTCCAACCTACTGAGATGATATATACTTTCTGTCAAGCACTATTGACTTTTTGTATAATATGTTACCTTCACTTTTGCATTAAACTGACTTAAAATGTATGCTCTTTTAAAAAGGTATACAAGCTTGCTAACTCTTGCGTTTACATGTTCTAGTAAATTGTGAAACAGATCCGTATTTGATTTTAAAATGTTAAATAATGTTAAATCACAAATTTTTGTTTGTTTTTAGCTCTACTGATCAAAGATCAGCCGACTTACTGTGGTGCGGTGTCCGCCCTTAACTGTTTTGTAGCAACTACTCCTCTGAAAGAACTGGATGGATTTTCATGAAACTTTACAGGAATGTAGCCCATGATGTCTAGTTTATCCTAGCAAAAATTCACATTGATGTAACATCCAAGATGGCCACCAAAGCTAGAAATAGATTTTTAAAAAAAAGTTTGTAGCGACTACTTTTTGAAAACCGCAAGTGATATTGATATGGGCCTTTCTCTAAAATAATCAGTTTGACGTGATGACATGTTTTTTGGTCCTTGTCGACATGACATAGCACCCAGCGTCAACCTTTGTTTACATAGTTATATAGTACAAACCTGTAGCGACTACTCCTCTGAAACTACTGGACGGATTTTCATGAACCTTCACAGGAATGTTGCTCTTGATGTCTAGTTGATCCTAGCAACATATTAGGTCGGCTGGAAGTTCAAGATGGCCACCACGAATAAAAATAGAATTAAAAAAACATTTAATCCATAAAGAAATCTGTAACGACTACTTCTTAATAACTATAAGTGATATTAAATCAGATATGGAACTTTTTCTAAAATGACCAGCATGACATGATGTTGAAAATTATTTTGCTTCGATATTAAACATGGCAGCCTGCGACCATCTTTGTTTACGTAGAGTTATATAGTAAACATTTGTAGCGACTACTCCTCTGAAACTACTTGACCAATTTTCATAAAAATTCACATGAATGCTAATCTTATCAACTTTTATCAATAGAGCTTCAGGGTCATTGACCTCTTGTTGTTGTCCGTTTTCAGAGATATAAACAATAATCCAAGCCTTCGGTTCCTTCTCTTTGCTAGATGCATTTCACAAGGTGGCACTCACAACAACCTAAATGGAATTCATCAAAACTTCATCAAAATGTGAAACTCATTGAAACTCATTGAAAGGAAGCACTGGATTGTTATTCAGGTCGGTTGGTCAAAGTTCAAGGTTGCTGTTAATTTAAATCAAAAAAATCTCAATAACTTTAATTTCCCTTGAGGGCTGTCTTATGAAATTTGGCAGGATTGAGGAGTATCCATTATTTTACGATGCTAGGCTCGCGTTAACCATTTGCCAAATCGCCATAGGCGAAAAGAAACCTGAACTGGCGAATGAAATTCGTAAGAAATACAATCAAATTCGCCAGACATCGGCCGTCTTGCGAATCCAAATTTCCTACAGATTTTGTCTACAATCTCGGAAAATCCCAAATTCTAATACACAAAGTCTTTCACTGTCTATAAGCCACTACCCAACTGGGTGTTGTTAGCTAATCAATTATCTGGACTGATAAACTAATTATCGCAGAGTTTATTCAAGACCGCTATCAAATTGTCGATGTGCGATCGACTCCGCCCACTGTTCCCCGTCTTGCTGTCAATCAACTGGTTTGTGACCCCGCGCTCAATATTATCCACATATTCAACTGCGTTATCGAGCCGTGTAAAACATTAAATATAACGTGGCGCCCTCTAGCGGCTAAAGTGGCTTTTCAAAACTCAAAGTTTGCTTACAAATTAAAAAGGTACAGATGCCGTCGGTGTTTTTGGACTTTGCGATCACTGATAAGACTAATTAGTTGTACACACGGTAGCGTAAACTGGAACACTGGCAAGTGTGAACCGATGTTTTGATCGACTGTCTTTGAAATTGGTACAATTTTAGAATGAAGTGGCTTTTATTACTTACTCTGACAGTCTCTGTGCATGATATAAGTGGTGTATGTAGCATTTCTGAATTTTGTCTCAAAATGCAGCGCCGCGATCTTTCTAGTTGGAACTTCTGTAAGTTGAACTTGTTTTATATGCCTCAGCTTAGCCTTACATATTGAAATACATTTAATGAAAATACTAAATGGTCTAATCAATGGTGACACGAGTCTGTACTTTTATATTTTCTTATTATATGCATGCATTCATTCTGTTCTTCTTTGAGTTTCAGTCGACAATTTTTAAAAATTAAAATAGCATTAAAGTAAATACAATTTTTATAACTTTTTGGATATTTTACAGCTCCACTATTATAAGTAATTGTAAGCTCTAACGCAGAATGCATATGATGTGGACATATTGATACCCTTTACATGTAGGTTAATGACGCATACTTTTTTAACTAACTGTTGATGTGGACGCAAAGCAAAGTTTTAGCGCCTCCAATTCGTTACAAAATATCTCAACAAAAGTCTGGCTAAAGACTTTCTAATCCGGCTAAAGGAATTTTTAGGGCTTAAGCCAGATTTGGCTAAAGGGTTTAAAATCCTAGCGCTAGCCTAGCGATGTGTGGTTTCACATATAGTGGACTTGTACTTTGCTGAATTTACTTGTTTTCACTGGGTTTCTTTTTAATGAAGTGTTGGAATTAATTTATAAGCATAACCTGCAGCTTCATCTGGCACAAACAAAGGACATACTTTAAAGATGAAATTTGTCCTAAATCAACAAGTCCGTTGTTGATATGTTTTTAATTATTAAATATCATTATAAATACGATGTTTACTATGCTATTGATGTATGTTTAGTGAAAATATGTTTTTAAAGATAAAAACCGAAAAGACGAACAGGCATTGCTAAAAAATCGAAAAAAATCTAAGGGGAAAAACTCTTGCGCGAATTACCGGAAATGACGTCATTGGGAACAAACTATTTTTTGTTTACATTGGGACTGAACGCAAAACAGTATACCTTGTGTGAAAATGTGAGAATTAAGCGATGTTAGAGGAAATGCCCGTGATAAAACGGTTACACCATGTGCAACCTTTAGGTTTGGAGCCAGAATACGTGTCTGAGGACGAAAATACATCGGAATCATCAACTGATGATGAAGTCGTACGCGGTGCAGGTGCAAATTGAGAGCTATCGTGTCATGTCATTCGTTACGTTCAGTTGTTTATTACACTATTCACTAATCTAACAAAATAGCGTATTTATACACTTACAGCAACAACAAACAAAAAAACAACGTAAACATTGTTTTCATCGAAATCTGACAGTAAGTCACCCGCAACACTGCAATATCTTGGTACATACACATTAACCGCGAAATGTAGTATATTCCGAATGAATGGACCTGGTCTGTAACTATACATTATTACATGGATATATATGTATGTAACTCTATGGTAATACGAGCGTCAGATTTTTTTTTGCCGATAAGTTGACATGTAAAAAATATATTTATTAGATATTATCCATAATTGATAAAAAATGAATAAAAACAATAATAAATGAAACAGCATATAATTTCGGCGCCATAATTGCTATAGTATTATATATTTGCCATAAGTCGCCATCAACACCAAACACTCTAGAAGCGGTGTTTGCAATATGACACGCTCTCTAGTCTCCACGTGCCCCCAAATATCAATACAGACTAATAAAATATTGCGGTGCACTATTGAAGTGCAGCCTAATTTGGGTACATACGTCGGTATATCACAAAAGCAGGCACCATTTAGGGAAACCTAGTTTTATGATATATTTCCTGTTTATTGCAATTACTTGAGCGGTGAAATACCGCCGAGGGCAGACGCGTATTGCACAAGACGGATATATCACATGATATTTGTCGCGCACAAAGAGAGAAAAATACTATGATTTAAATAATATAGCCAAATGTATTATGAGAACGATATAGACAGTTAGTAAGTATACAGATCGAAAACAGACCAAATATATCAAATTACCATAATATAAAGTATATTATACTTGTTTTACTTATTGCACGAGCTAAGAGGCGTTATTGTTGTTGCTTTGCCATAAAAAATTACTGAATTAATATAAAAGCTAGTAATATTATTAATTTTCTGCCTTGTTATAAATATCCATGAAACATTTTTTTCTTCTTCAAATCCATAGCCCTATATATGTTGATAGTATACGCGGTGCAGGTGCAAATTGAGAGCTATCGTGTCATGTCATTCGTTACGTTCAGTGGTTTATTACACTATTCACTAATCTAACAAAATAGCGTATTTATACACTTACAGCAACAACAAACAAAAAAACAACGTAAACATTGTTTTCATCGAAATCTGACAGTAAGTCACCCGCAACACTGCAATATCTTGGTACATACACATTAACCGCGAAATGTAGTATATTCCGAATGAATGGACCTGGTCTGTAACTATACATTAATACATGGATATATATGTATGTAACTCTATGGTAATACGAGCGTCAGATTTTTTTTTGCCGATAAGTTGACATGGAAAAAATATATTTATTAGATATTATCCATAATTGATAAAAAATGAATAAAAACAATAATAAATGAAACAGCATATAAGTTCGGCGCCATAATTGCTATAGTATTATATATTTGCCATAAGTCGCCATCAACACCAAACACTCTAGAAGCGGTGTTTGCAATATGACACGCTCTCTAGTCTCCACGTGCCCCCAAATATCAATACAGACTAATAAAATATTGCGGTGCACTATTGAAGTGCAGCCTAATTTGGGTACATACGTCGGTATATCACAAAAGCAGGCACCATTTAGGGAAACCTAGTTTTATGATATATTTCCTGTTTATTGCAATTACTTGAGCGGTGAAATACCGCCGAGGGCAGACGCGTATTGCACAAGACGGATATATCACATGATATTTGTCGCGCACAAAGAGAGAAAAATACTATGATTTAAATAATATAGCCAAATGTATTATGAGAACGATATAGACAGTTAGTAAGTATACAGATCGAAAACAGACCAAATATATCAAATTACCATAATATAAAGTATATTATACTCGTTTTACTTATTGCACGAGCTAAGAGGCGTTATTGTTGTTGCTTTGCCATAAGAAATTACTGAATTAATATAAAAGCTAGTAATATTATTAATTTTCTGCCTTGTTATAAATATCCATGAAACATTTTTTTTCTCTTTCAAATCCATAGCCCTATATATGTTGATAATATATATCTATAATACTATTGGCAGAAGAGGGTGTATAATTTAAAATTATTAAAATTAAAATTTGGAAACAAAGACACAGTATTTATTTCACCGGATTCATTTAAATTTATATGCTGAACGTTCTTAGCAATCTTTTAAAAAAAGACGGCTACATAATATTAGCGCCGTCAACTCTTCGTTGATTCACGTAAAGACGCATGCTTCTAATTCAACAGCTAAACATTCACGGTGTATATAAAGATCTAAGTCTATACACCTTTCTTCAATTTATCATACGTATACCCGATGAGGTGCTAAGATAATTGAACATTAATTTCAATCTTACTTCTTGTATGAATTTCCTCAACGCCGGTCGAAAAGGCGAATACAACTTGATTGGAGACGGCGGGGTTATGCACTTCTCATTTTTATAGTCTAATATCGTTGGTACCGCTGTTGATTTTAATCTGCATGGCCTTTTGTTCTCCAAATTCAAAGATAATGAAACCAAAGGATGGACTTCCCACGAAGTCAGCTCAAAATGTTTGCTACAAACTCGCGCGTCTTTCGTAGGTTCCCACTTTCTCGACGAGTCGGGCGATTTTCTTCGGTAACGTTTACCCACACTTCAAATCTTCATATATCATTATCTCGATTAGGGAAACGAAAAAAACTTAGATTATTATCTTGTCCTTCTTTATGCAAACTTTTTTACCCAGCAACAACACACGGCATTTTTAACAAGTACCATAAAACGTAATCCTACATAGACAATACTATACAACTCAATGCGACACCGCGAATCGTTTGGTACCAATGACGTCACAGGATCACGTGTCACTTACCTGTCTTCAAAAAGGGCGAAACTCGAAGCGTGTGCGCTATTGGATAAAATTGGCTACTGTGAGAAAACGGGACAACCAATAAGTGTAAGATTTGAAAATATTGTATATTATATACGTATATTTCCGAATATATACTCAAAATACACGCTATATTTCACCTTTAAGAGTTAAGATCAGTGCCTAGAATGGATTATGTAAATATACATAATTTGAAGTAAAATATGTTTAATCTAAATTTAAGTTGGCTGATTAATTTTCTGTACGCTCTGTGCTGTTGGGAACATCTCTGTAGTGTAAGGAAGCATGCTTTTCTTTCGAGAAAAGAGATCCAGGTTCAAGTCCTGGCGGGGAACCTGGCACACTTACTGAGCTGTACAAACTTAGTTCTGGGATAATCACAACTTTAAAATAAATACATATAAAATTGTTCATTACACAATTATACTAGTGTTAAAAAATCAATCCATAATATTTATTTGCACTTCCATGAAAGTGAAGCGGCTATACGTAGTGTTACCCTTATTGTGAAATATGGAAATGTTTGTTACTGTATATAATACATTCATCCGAACTGGCATTTTGAAATCAGACAAAACCAACAGACAAAAGTCAATGAAACTATAAGGCTTTGAATACACTTATTATATAACTTCATTGTTTTATTTATAAAGAACTGAAGTCGGCAAACACAGATTGTGTCCTCTCCCCCATTTTGGACTTGTGTCACTTCACTGATAACCGATCGGTCAAATTCTTGCTAATATGTCATGCTACTAATACCATCCTTTCACTGCCTTTCAAATATGTCCGTACTACTCATGCTATAATACATGTATTATAGCTTTTCTTGTTTATACGTGATAAGCATCTTCAAAGATCGCGGCAAGTGTCATTGATCGGTAGCGCGCGTGGCTGGAGTGGATTTTGTGTCGGCAAACATGAACATAGACGATGTACGCGATTAATCAGTAATATAAATATAAACATGGTTTACATTGGTGTGCTTTATGAATGTAACAGCGATGTACGCTTTCTACGACCAGGGGGACCCAGTTTGTTAAAAAAAAAGAAATACACAGTAGTAATAATATATACTGGCTATAAGTTTAAAACGGATTTGTAATTACCTGAGGAGGTCCTTCACACATGTGAGAAACACGTTTTTCAGCACGTTTTTCAGCACGTTAGTATGTGGGTACTACATGCATCGTCTTGAGTTACACACGTTTACCGATTTTTTTAAATTGTTCTAGCTTTATACGGAGCAATGTAGTGTAAGAATAAATTCAACACACAGTTGTATATTGTTTGTCAATGTTTTAAAAATACCAAAATGCCTGTTTATTTCATTTTTTTCAGACTTTAATCACCAATAATAATATGACAACTTCAATTCATACCATTAAACAAATCGGAATAACATGACATGTATTGGTGGCAAGAGCATGTGTCTGACATGTTTTCTCGGATTTGTCTGGACTGGTACTTTATATAAATAATTTAACGGCGTTTCATGTACATTCGCAACGAATAGTACATGTATGAAAAAGTATACATAATGTATTAGTTGCGAATGAGATTAATTGTTTGCGTTGAGCATTTAATTTTAAACAATTTAGTATAATCAGTGTACGCCGATGATAGTTTATAATTATTAATGCCGCTTACAAAATGATTGAGGCTTCCTTCGTTTTCACTACATATATGTCTTGTTTTAATTAAGTTTGCAATATAAATACCGAGACAATTGTCGATCTTTTAGTAGACCAGATTGTAAATAGTCCGATAAGCTCCGCCCACAAATTACCTGTATCGATAAAACTTAATAAGCTCCGCCCACGGCTAATCTGTAATTGCTTAAACGAAATAAGCCGTGTCCACGTAATGAAGGCAAATGACATCAAAAAAACAAGCGGGTTAGTAATAGGGCTATCGCCTTGGAACGGTTATTGGAAAAAAATCTCAATCTTACCCTACCGTCTGACATCCCAATGCAACGAGAAAGTGTTCCTATATTCTCTAACTAACAAGGCAGTATTAATACGCAATATAAGTACAACACATAGAGGATCATGTATATATCAATATAAAAACGCGTAGAGATCCACAATGCAAGTACTCAATGACTTGGCAGAAGCCAGAGCAACAACAGAACAAACCATTCAGAGTACGACAAATAAACTCTATAAGGTAAAGGTTTGATCTGTATAATAATTATTTACAATCCTTAGGACAGATGGCACTTGTACAACCCTAGAAGAAACAGTCAAAGAATCATTACTATCGACAAAAGAAACCAAGAGTGGCCAGTTATCAGTTTTAAGGTCACTCCGAGTTATTCTAAGTAGTGGCATATTTGGAAAAAACGCCGTACGAGCTGGTTTCAAGTGAACAATCTGCGTAGGCAACATATAATTTGTATTCGCCTTATGACAGACAGTGGCAAATAGACCCCTGGTTGGTTAAACCAGGTTCTAAGGTGCACCAAACCTCACTTTTATCCGATTATCATTCCAATTAAACGGGACAGAAAACAAAAAATAGACAAAAATAGAAAACAAAAAAACAAATTAAGTCACAAAGCAAGAACCCAATAACTTGGCAGAAGCTGGATCAACAAGAGAATACACCATTAAGAGCATGACGAGATAAGATTGAATACAAACATTAAACGTTACCATCCTTTTCAGGATTTAGGTAGACGTCTTCATACATGTGACCCCTGGGGTGGGGCCAAATTTGACCACAGGGTCATCATTTGAACAAACTTGTTAGAGGATTCATAAGCTGATCATAAATAAAAAATATTAAAACTTTATCTCTTGTAGTTTTAAAGAAGAATATTTTTGAAGTTCTTTCCTATAACTCTATGTAAAGCTATGTAAAGATGATCCAACAGGGGCCCCTAAGCTCCAAATTAAAGAAAAAAGAACAAAGGGTATGATAATGGACCTTTGGAAACGGCCGAGCACGACACGTACGAAATATTGCAGTCTCGGTTTGATTGAGACTGTTCATGAGCGGTAGTGAAATATGCTAGCTACCGCTCACGCCCTCTAGTCCCGGGTTGAGCAGAACTCAATATTCATAAAATCTATGGTACACAATTTTAACCATCCCGAAGATGGCATGCATACGGCGGTGGACATGGAGTTATATGCTTCCCCATGTCGTACGGCGTATGGTCGCAGTATATAATAAAATTAAATGCCCGAAGAGCGAAATACACATAATGGAATTTAGTTGGGAGCAGCGGTTATGAAGCCTGCGCATCACAAGTAACAGCCGAAAGACTAAATTAAAAAGCAGACAACATATCCTATAAGTGGTTAAACAATACCCAGAACCTTTTATCGGCCGGAGTAGTGGAACCACCGAATCAAAAATTAAGTAAGAAAACAAAATAAATTGAAAATGTACCACCGATAACAAAATATAAGTATCGGACTTAGCGATCTCAAAAGATCGAATGAATAACAGTACTGATTGCAAGCGCGGGGAGACGTCCCACTGCCGCCACACTGCACAAGCAACGCCACTGTGCTATAAAAAAGAGTATGATAATGGACCTCTGGAAACGGCCGAGCACGACACGTACGAAATATTGCAGTCTCGGTTTGATTGAGACTGTTCATGAGCGGTAGTGAAATATGCTAGCTACCGCTCTTATAAGAAAAACAAAATAAAAGAAAAAATATTAAAAAACACACAAATGAACCCATGAACCAAGGTTTCGTATGGAAAAAAAGCCTCCAGTGAGGTTTGAACCCACGATCCCTGGGGTATTCTGTGTACATTACCAAATATTGAAAAAGGGCCAACATATAATGTTTTTAACTAAATCAAGGGCCATAACTCCGCTGTTACTAGAACGATACGGTTTTCAGACTTATCCGAGCTTTCATTGATGTTAATCTGGTAAAGTTTTGTAAAAATCGGATGGAAAATGAAGGCCCTATCGTCTTAACGAGGCAAAATATAGCATTTTTAATTAAACCAAGGTCCATAACTCCGCTGTTACTGATCCGATCTGGCTGGTTTTCGAAGTTGTTCGAGCTATTATTGATATCAACAATCTGATAAAGTTTGGTAAGTCCGGACGGACTGAGGTCGGACGACGGACAACTCGGCATCCCATAAGCAAGAGCTAAAACCACATCTGAAAACCCAGTAAGTAGGACCTTTCATATACTACTCGAACTTATTGTTCGTGGTAGAGGCGAACTGTATTTGCGATTATGTTTGGTGGAGGTCTGCAGTTGAATATAGTAAACTCTGTAAAACTTACTTTATACACTCCGTATTTCATCAGATCTGGACCATATTTATCCCTCAGGCGCATTTCTAGTTGTGGTCTAGGTCGCCCAGATGCTCTACATGATATAACTATTTTCTTCGTCGTTTTTTTTGTCACTCCGCTTCTGAGCTCATCAAATGTAATCGGTTCCGGTATAAAAGCTTCTGTCATTGTGTCGACGGTCTTGTTTCCACTAACGGCTCTGTTATACAGTAATTGGTTTAAAGGTGTATACATTACGAATATAATGACGGAGATAATGTATTTACATAAATTCAAATAGTATAACATTCAATTAGAGATACACATGTACGAACAGAATGCATTTTATTTACATTAAATTAACACGAATATTATAATACTTTACATAAATAAAAAATAATTAAAATGTATTAATAATTATAAAGTATAATACTATTGTATAACATAAATACGTATTGTAAAATGTCTGACATAAATACACATTAATACGAGTATATTATACGAATATAATATACTACATAAATACGAATATAATAATGCATTGAATAAATACGAATAGTATAATGCATTGAATAAATACGAATATTATAATGCATTGAACAAATACGAATATTATAATGCATTGAATAAATACGAATATTACAATGCATTGAATAAATACTAATATTATAATGCATTGAATAAATACGAATATTATAATGCATTGAACAAATACGAATATTATAATGCATTGAATTAATGCAATGAATAAATACGAATATTATAATGCATTGAATAAATACAAATATTATAATGCATTGAATAAATACGAATATTATAATGCATTAAATAAATATGAATAGTATAATGCATTGAATAAATACGAATATTATACTGCATTGAATAAATATGAATATTATAATGCATTAAATGAATATGAATAGTAGAATGCACTGAATAAATACGAAAAGTATACTGCATTGAATTAATGCATTGAATAAATACCAATAATATTATAATGCATTGAATAAATACGAATGTTACAATGCATTGAATAAATACGAATATTATAATGCATTGAATTAATGCATTGAATAAATACGAATATTATAATGCATACTAATATCATGGATTTATATGTGTATATAAATCCATGCCAATATTATAAAGCATTGAATGAATACGAATATTTTTAATGCATTGACTGAATTCGAATATAATAATGCATTGAATAGATACGAATAGTATAATGCATTGATTAAATACGAATATTATAATGCATTGAATAAATACGAATAGTATAATGCATAGAATAAATACGAGTATTTTAATGCATTTAATAAATAGGAATATTATAATGTATTGAATTAATGCATTGAATAAATACTAATATTATAATGCATTGAATAAATACGAATATTATAATGCATTGAACAAATACGAATATTATAATGCATTGAATTAATGCAATGAATAAATACGAATATTATAATGCATTGAATAAATACAAATATTATAATGCATTGAATAAATACGAATATTATAATGCATTAAATAAATATGAATAGTATAATGCATTGAATAAATACGAATATTATACTGCATTGAATAAATATGAATATTATAATGCATTAAATAAATATGAATATTAGAATGCACTGATTAAATACGAATAGTATACTGCATTGAATTAATGCATTGAATAAATACCAATAATATTATAATGCATTGAATAAATACGAATGTTACAATGCATTGAATAAATACGAATATTATAATGCATTGAATTAATGCATTGAATAAATACGAATATTATAATGCATACCAATATCATGGATTTATATGTGTATATAAATCCATGCCAATATTATAAAGCATTAAATGAATACGAATATTATAATGCATTGAATGAATTCGAATATAATAATGCATTGAATAGATACGAATAGTATAATGCATTGATTAAATACGAAGATTATAATGCATTGAATAAATACGAATAGTATAATGCATAGAATAAATACGAATATTTTTAATGCATTTAATAAATAGGAATGTTATAATGTATTGAATTAATGCATTGAATAAATACGAATATTATAATGCATTGAATAAATACGAATATTATAATGCATTTAGTTAATGCATTGGATAAATAAGAATATTATAATGCATTGAATAAATACGAATACTATAATGCATTAAATTAATGCATTGAATAAATACGAATATTATAATGCTTCCAACATTTTACTTAGATTGTATTTGATGAAATAAGGACAAGGGAGGCGACACAAGTGTTCCGTGGAACACCCTTCTAGTTATATTTAACATGAAACAAGAGCATAGATTTATACCGTACAGATACCTGCATATGTAATTCCCGCTAGCATTCCCGCGATCCTCGGTATACAGGTTGAGTGCCTGCATGTTGGACACGCTATCTAGTATGAGCGTCTCGGTGGCCATTTCCCTTGGTGTACCATTGGATGAAACCTTCAAAATATAGACCTCTGGTCGCGGATTGCCCATTGCCGCACACAGTAAGCTCTGTGATGGAGGCAGGATTGGCGTATGCTTTGGCAAATTATAGACTCCAACCTGGTTATACGGCACTACCTCGTGCGTTAGAGGAGACATGATCTTGATAAGGTTTCCGGAAGTGAACTCTTCAGCGTAACCACCTATGCGGTGTGGAAGACGGAATGTTAAAATACCACCGTATTGCACATACGGGTATTTGAGAGATACTTCCATCACCGTCGATGAATTTTGAGAACTTAAACTGAGACCTAACCCTGCGCTATTAAAAGATAAAATCTCAAACAAGACTGGAGGATTAACGCTTGTATTAAGGCCTGTAAAATATACGTCTGCACCACGGAGGAATTCGTTTTGATGTGGGTCATCTTTAAAGATGGCCGTTATGTTAAGGTCAGATTCACTTGGAGCTATATACGTGCTGTTTAACTGAGATAGCCTCGATCTGATTTCAGCAATGGGTTGTGTTCCAGCATCCTCCACTGCAGTAAGATTAAATTTAAGACTTATACTTTCGTTTTCAGTGTAGACTCGTACTAACGACAATTTCGTCTGGTTGTAATCGGTGATGGCAATTTTTGATCTGTAGTAGGCAAACTTGTTGTCGCCTGATCCGCCTTCTTGAATCGTTCTGGTGCCGCCTGTAGATTTCATTATAATAAGATTCATAAAATGGCGAAAACACGTTATACAAGTGAACTTTATTTAGTTGGTTGCAACTTATTAATTTTCAAACAGAAATATTACCATGAAAAAAAATAATTTCCACGCATCTGTTTTCAAATTCAATTATGCATACATATCAATATATTTGAATTTATATAACGTAACTCTAAGGTAATGGACAATGGGTTGTGTTCCAGCATCCTCCACTTCGTTAAAATGCTGAGGAAAAACTCAGTTAACATATCTATAATATAACGTTTCTAGGTATAACAGGGCCAGGGCAACTCATTTTACTTTAACATTACTAAACAAAAAGTCCGGTACTGCCGTTTGAAAACATTGTTTTACGTGAATATACACAATTCAACTTTTATAATCGGTTACCCATGTTTTTTGAAAATAGCACGAATACTAAAAACTGAAAATCACCGAAACACATACCAATATTTTATTAAGTAATGATTGTTGATAAACTTAATAAAATATTGGTATGTGTTTCGGTGATTTTCAGTTTTTAGTATTCGTGTTATTTTCAAAAAACCTGGGTGACCGATTATAAAAGTTGATTTGTATATTACTGATAGCTAAATAATGCTAATATAAGGAAACAATATACGGAAACAAGGAATAATATTAATACAACAAGTCTTACTGGTTCTCATTATTCCGCCATTATTCCGAAGTATTAGCCATTCGGATGAATGAGCATTCGGTGCTCTGTAATCTATTGACACATTTACTCCGTCACCAGCCAACCCGCTAGACACAACAGCTAGTACTCTTAGTGGTTCCTCGTCTTTTACAGGTGTTGCTATAACAGTGTGGTTCGTATCCGAATGTGTTCTGTTGTTCTGTTGGAAAGAAATGTATTCGGTGTCACATGTGCACGTCAGCACCAAATCTTTCAAATAAACATCATGTAAAAGTCGCCGAGTTTGACAATGTCTCACCTCTCACGGTTACGGGTTCGAATCCCACAGGGTACTCGACTTGTAAGTGAGAATAGTTGATTCTTACGGATGCCGGAGGTTTACAGTACTGGTTGCACCCAGGAATAAGTGGGCGGCCTGCCTCCACCACAATAAATATAACTATTTATAATTTATATATAATAAATAAGTATCGACTATATTCATCTGGCTCTTTACCGTGCTCGGAAGATAGACTGAGAAAAGCGGGACCGCCCAGTTAACGTCCTCGTCCGAAGGACGAGGTTTGGGAAATTTACCTGTTGCACGGTGTCATTTTTGACACTACAGTCACACGGAGACATTTGCAAAGCACCACACATTTTCTCGAGTCCGGACCAAATCTGAAAATATAATGTAAATTTATTCTAACGTCCGCGTGCCGCATGGGGTGATAAATTGAGTTATATTTGTTGACATGTCTGACACCTACATACAACTCTGTATCCCTTATGATTTGTAGATGGAATAACTTAATGCTCTGAGTTCCAAAATTTAAAAAAAATGTCGCAAAAGGTGGAAATCTATGTTTCTTTATAAAGTCATCTTAAGCATTTCATAGAATATTATTTTATTGTAAAAATGTATAGATTAATAATCACAAATGCTGCATAAGGATATTTAATTCATTTAATTTAAATTGTCGTAGAATAGTTAAAAAAGATAAAAATACCTATATTTTTATTGAACAGTCATCTGATGATTTTTAGCATGTTTCTTATATATCAAATTATGCTTTATAAGTTTCAAACAAATAGTTCTACAAATATCTAGGTAGTAAATCGTGCCATTTAAACTTGGACACAACTAGATATAATGATACATTTCTGTGAAAGAACACTGATTATCGGAATAACTTGCTTAATATTAATTTCTTGCAAGGATTAACCGATAGTTCAGGTTGTTTGCTTTGTTTCGATGAATTGCTCTATCGCATAGCTACAGTCGGACCGAGCCCAGAGGCCCTTTAACTACCGGTATCCCTATTGTCGACTCTTTTATTTTTGTGGTGTCGAATACGTTGTTTCTTTTACTCCCTTTTCGTTCTTGTATAGTTTTCATAATTGCACATGGTAAGGTGGCAATGAACAATTTCTTTGAGTTTGTCACTTGGTAGCAGTGAACAGTTTATCTGTGTTGTAATGCAGGCTAACGCACACGCATCCCTTACATGTGAACCATTGTATTTATGTGCTGATGTGTACTTCTAGCATGTCGCGCTACAAAGGTGACTGTGTAATCAATATGTAACGCATGTCAGGGATTTGCCAAGAAAGAGGCGATGTCGTCCACCTTGGTTCAAAATGTTTGGTAGGAAGAAGTGATGGTAAAAATTGGGAAGAAAGCGTCTGGTAAGAAAAAACTGTCGTGGCATGTTTACATCTTCGTGAAAATTTATTTTTCAATATTGTTTTATCACACGTGACTTGATCTGTTATTATGTTAAACTTTGTTCCCAGTTCCTACCCAGATATAATGCTATTTTCTCTCTCGGCAGTTATTTTACGCTAAAACCTTGCTTGTACTTTTTTGTTTTTGATTGTATGTGTGCTTTTGTTTGACTGTGTTCTGTGAATGCTACATGTCCTGTTCGACTTACCCATATCTTTTATTCGTCTCACATGCAGAAAGTTTTGGGTTCAAGAACCCGCCGGATAACATCAAATACTTGTAAAATGGTACATAGGTGTAGGAGCCCGAGGGCGGGGGCAGGCGGGGGTGAGGGCCACCAATGTTCAGAGTGGGCGTACTAGAGTATGATTTGCCCCCACCCCTCCCCCAATAATTTGAAGAAGAAAATGGTTAGCGTTCAAAAATACATTGAGCGTGGAAGATACATTTTGTGAAAAAGTTTGGCCCCCACCACCCGCCAATAATTGAAACAAACTTTTTTTGATTTTCAAATATCTTTTTCAAAACGTTTGCTCCACCCACCCCACCCCCACCAATAATTGAAACGTTCCTACGTCCATGTGGTAGTACATGTATCTCCCTTGTGTCACGTTCAGTACAAATGGTGCTTGGGCAGGTCGACCCGGTGTCTGTATAATGTAACTGGGTGGGGTACTGTGTCATGTATCTATGGTGTGATTTTCCAGTTTGGTGCTATGTAGTTGAGCATTGATTTCACTGCTACAATTACACACAGTTGTGATATGAATGAAATCAAAGCATGTTTCAAACTTAATCAGCGGAATTTAAAATAGATACGGTTTAAGGGATTAGCTCCGTCATAATCGTTATATTTTTAATTATTGACCACTTCGTCGCGCACATAAGCATATCGCTACACTTTTCCCAACTTCTGTATCCTACACTGATACCGATGCCCAAAATGTGTCAGGAAGATTGAAGCACGTAACTTTCTTCGATACAATTTAAAACCTAAAAGTAGATATAAAAGTCGAACAAGAAATGTAGCATTCAAGGACCACAGTCAACCAGAAACATGCATAGAAAGAAACAATAATTACAAAGATGAATAAAGGCAAGATACGACATCACAAACGTAAAAGGGTTGATGACGTCTTGGAACGGTCAGGGGCAAAAAGGCCGCTGAGTTATTTAAAGCAGATTCTAGAGTGCAACAAACCTCACTCTTACTATATTGTCATCCCAATAAAATGATGAAAATGTCAGTCTTTTTATCCAAAAGTGGAAATGATAAAGCAATTCCTATGTAATAATGTATCATGTTTAAATAATAGAACTATTTATTAACATACATGTGACAATGTACTACAAACGTGGTTGAAATAGTCCTTGGGAATTCAAAAACCAAATCTATATTTGCCAGACCAGCTGGTACCGATCGACGTCGGTCTTGATGGACTAAACTGATATGGTACACGTGTCTAACAAGTACCCAGTAAAACCAATTTAGACAAGTATACAAATCCAAAAACTGTTCTATCATTTAAATGGCACCTTGGTAAGAAATGTTTAACTATAATCATACATAGTCTATCTCCAGGTACAATGTTCCTCAAACTGGTAAAGTGAGTTAAGCAAGCGGTTTAACTGATATTTTCGAAAGGAGATGAAAAGCATCAAAACATTGTTTGTATAACCTGCGTTTGTAAACACTACTGAATAAGTAGAAATATTATATTAACACCTCTGCTCACAGTCGAAGTAAACATTTTAGCATCAACTGAAATAGCTCGTTTTACATTAAGCATTAAACATCAAACGGATAAGCACATGTGATACTAATAACTTGGTTTTCCAAGCAATCATTGAAAATTCATTATCTATACTGTTTATTAGTTTAAGGAATGAATGAAGCCAAAGGAAACAGACTTTTTCCAGACAAAATCCAACCAAGGTGCAATGAAGTTGAAATACATTTTGGAGGAAGTAAATCTGTGGTAAAGAAACTGCGTTTGAAACCTTCTCGTCTCTCACCGCCGCGGACTGATCTCGTACTTTGAGCTCGAATTGTAATGAAAAATAAAGTGTCGATTCTTACAGATGGCATGGCGAGAGGTATACAGTACTGGTTCTACCCAGGAAAAGGTAGTTTGCCTCCACCACGAACAACATAACCTAAAATGTATTGAAAAAGTCGTAAAATTCCATTCAGGCCATCAGCGCACGTTTAAACCTTTAATAAGCCGTGCAGATAATTGAACATGAGCTGCTTAGGGAAGCTTTGTATATTTAAAAACAAGTACGCCGTGACCTACTGACCTACCTTGTATACAGGTGCTAACTTTGGTTCCTTTATTTTAAATACAAAGATGTCCAGATAGTATTTAGCACATATCCTTGAAGACAATCTAGATTTATCGTTACCTGTGTAGTTTGTAAACAAACTTGATACAGTTTATTTTACAGGTTATTGTATTTGTATGGCAACATATTACCACGAGTAGTTTTCGAAACTTGACATGAGTTGTTTTAGAGAAGGACTATGAGCTTGCGAGTTGCGAGATGGAGAGAACGGAAACTAATGTTGTAATAACTTGTAGTTCAATCCATTTGAATATGTTGTTATGAATATTGTGATGTTGAATTGATGTATTGTAACAATCTGCAATAAAATATTATTGAACTAGTTGTCCTTCGCCAAAACAGCAAGTTCCATGTATATTTTGTCCATACACATTCAATAACCGTTTTATTGTGCTCTTTCTTTCATTGATTGTTGTTTTTCATTGTTTTGTGTTCTTTCTATACATTTGGATGGAATTCGTTTCTTATCGTTCATTTTTGTTTTCTGCGGAATGATTATTTCGCACGAAATTATCAACATATGACGTTGGCGCGATTTTGTGACGATTGTTTACCATTCGTTAGTCTTAAAATCCGCTAGTGAGTGATCATTTTAATTCGTCATTTTTGTCAAAGAAACTTGGAAAGCAATGTTGTTTTAATGTTGACACTAGTCACGTGTCCATTCCTTTACAGTTGAAAGTAGTTCCTTACCAACGTTCAATAATGGTCCATGTCAACGTTCAGTATCATAGAATAATGACCATTTAGCAGAATGAAAAGTAAACGGGACCATATGAAAATATAAAACGTGCATACATACTATTTTTAAACGGTTATTTTGTTGTTCCAGCTTTCTGTTTTGCTCGAGGGCCGAACGCAACATGGATTTTATCTCTCCCATGTCATCAACTTTCTGGCATAAAACGTCATCCTAAAAAGGGTTCAAAAGCTAAAGTTAAATGCCTTTTCAAACATACACTTGAACATCAGTTGGCCATTCTTTGGAGGGAATGTAAAGTCGTCGGTCCCGTGTCCAGGGAGAGCCATAACCTGTGCACGTCAACTACCTTGCAGAACGTCTGTGTTAATCAGTGCTTCAAAAAGCCCGTAAACACTTCCTCAAAACCCGGCTGCCATAAAGATCAGAATTTATTGTGAGCAATATCATTAGAAAGAACGAACTATAAATACCCATAACTTTCATGCTATTTTAAAATTTGGCATTTTATTAAAAAGTTAATATTTTTATACAGATACTTAGAAAAGCATAGGATTTAAAAGTAAAAACAATATGTGTCCCATACTTAGAGAAGACAATACTGATCCTTCTGATCCTGAATTCGTTTCATATTGTCTGTTAGAGCCTCTGGTTCGAATCCCACTGCGAGCTCGACTTATAAGTGAGGAAGCGTCGATTCTTACGGATGGCGGGAGGTGTACAGTACTGGTTCTACCCAGAAAAAGTGCTCGGTCTGCCTCCACCACAAAGAAATCGATCATCATATATAAGCTTACATGTGTTGAAAATGACGTAAAAGACCATACAAACAAACACACTGTTAGGACCAATATTTTCACTCCTTAAACATATTGAAATACTCGTGAATTACATTATGCTGTGGCTATTTCATGATTTAGAATGAATAACTGCAGTGTCGACGAACATACAACCATCGTTATGTTTTCTTCATAAATTCACAAATGAAAGTGTATCAATAAAGACTGACACAGTTAAAAAAATAAGCTAAGATATTAATGTTTGTATAATGTGAAATTATATTTTGGTTGTATATATCCACATTAACAGTTATACAGAAAACCCGTCTTTACTACCTCCTCAATTTGAAATCGGGAATCCGAGATTTTCAGAACAAATTGGTTTCAGTTCCTGCTGATAAAACAGCTAACAATGTATGTATTTGTTAACGCAATGTTTTATTTCTGGAACTTGGGAGCACACATTCGTATACTTAAGTTCAATTCACCGAGCTTGATGTTGTTTCCGTTAAAGAACCATAGGAATCTATTCGATAATAAGAGTAGGGCAGGTTCCCGGATTCCTATGTATCCTTCCCCTCTCTCTGGGGCGGCTCTAAATAACCTGTACTGTGTTGATGAGCCGTTAAACAACATTCAATTGATGTTGTTTCCATGCATATAATCAAGAGCATCATTTTCAAGGCTGTGGTAGATGATAAGCAAACCAAACTTCCACTTATGTACTGCATTCTTAAATACACAGACCTAAGAAAGCCCGTTTTATTTCCAATTTTAGTGCCTGCTCCACTACAAGCATCTTCAAACTTTTAATTTATTGTCTAACTCTGATCTACTTTTTGAATATAGAAGTAATTTAAGAACTGTTCTACGACAAGGACTATAACCCTGACGTCTATGGTGACGTGATTTACAAATTGTGCAAGGTCCTTGTTCATGATCACTTTCCTACAATCATTGTTCAATCGTTAAAGACCCACTTGTTGCAACGCACTATATGTCTAGTGATTGACCCATTTTTCCTTCATATATGATTGTGCTTTGAATCAACACGTGCTAAATTGTAAACCCTTTGATGACATCTACCCCTATTGTAGTGAACCCTATGATGACATCTACCCCTGTTGTTTTGAACCCTATGATGACATCTACCCTATTGTTGTGAACCCTATGATGACATCCACCCCTATTGTTGTAAACCCAATGATGACATCTACCCCTATTGTTGTGAACCCTATGATGACATCTACCCCTTTTGTTGTGAACCCTATAATGACATCTACCCCTATTGTTGTGAACCCTATAATGACATCTACCTGTCACATAATGTCACGGGTAGAGCGTATTGGTCGTTCATAGCTCTTGTAAGTTATCGGTTACACCCAAAATCTATTGTTCGAGTTGAAACAATTTCACAATATTCATGATCTATTCATGTAACACGTAAAAGCGTGCACATTTTAAGTGGCCGCCAGAGAGGCCGTGTCATAAGTTTAGTTTTGTGCTAATGCATGTAAACGTATAGGTATATTTTCCTTAAACGGCAAAATTGTATAAGGGGCCTCTCGTGTAGATTCAATACGGTAGATTTAGCCACGTTTGTCACGGACTGAACGGGGGAAATAATGATTTGGGCGTAATGTTTGCTATAAAACCCATTGTCTTCTAGCTCTCGCCGGGATCATCGCTAGTACTTTGTTGGAACAGAGATTGGACGGCAAAATTCATAGGCAACATGTGGTTAGTAATTTTATTAAACTTTAATCGTACATTTGTATTCAGTGGGCGGCGCCATCTTGTTTGGCGGTTACGACATCCGGTTAGCATTGATGTTTCTCAAACATAACTTTAGACTAGCATATGATTTTGAAGTTACTTTATTAGATGTTATTATTGTAATTGATCATTAATTGTAAAACAATATTAATTTGATAACAGTGGATAATAGGTGCATTAGTTAACGTTGGAGTATAACTCAGTGATTGTAATACACGATTGTTAACATTGCGTGCATGCATAACTCAGTGAGTGTAATATATGAGTTATTTGATCATGTTTATATTACATGTATTAGGGGCATTGATTAACAGCGACGTACATAGCGTATACATGGCGTTGTAGAATATGTATACATTGCTACTCATCATTAGTACAGCTTACATATATTGATTGAATAATGATTTGTTTGGGTAATGGTAATTATGCAAGATTGTTATGTTTGTCAACCGACCTCTAAAACGTATGTATAATTACAGCCTAAGCCATCCAGGATATAAGCCATCCAGTGTTGGAGTAAGCCATCTAGGTTTGGATATCCAGGAGTGGAGCTAAGCTTCCACGAGTAACGTTTACGAGCGGTGGAGACGGTCCCCGTACCTGCGTCAGCATGGCCAGGTTTTACTAACGACAACCCCCGGGACACAAGGTGGGCCCGTTACCAGTCCTCACTGGAGGAATATCATTCACAATCTCAGTGGAGATTAACTATCATTGCATCGCGTCATCAACTCTTACAGAAGGCATTTGATGACAATCATCCATTGAATTCGCGCATCATCATCTTCATGAGCTCTCGCGCATCACAGTTATCGCGCTAGATCAACATTGTTATAGCTTTAACAACACTTTAGTGTCTTAGACATTCAGTATTTATAACAATACTAAGAACGTCTTAAACGTTCAGGAGAACACTCTTTTCATAGTTCAATTGTGTATTCGCTTGTTTTTTTAGATAATTGTATATATATTAAACATATTTTAAAAGTTGCATTAAACTTATGTAAATGCATTCACCGTCATTGATTCTTTCCTGAGTTAGCCCAACCACTAAGGTCATCCTGTGACAACTGGTGTCAGAAGTGGGATTTTGGGCGACTACGGAGGGAAAGAATCAATAAGTGATCTTTATTATGATATACTAAATCTCTACTTATTTTAGAATTGTGTACCACCCTCTGATCCATCAAGGCGACTGTCGACGATCACGGCTACAGCTTGGAAGACAAGTCAAGACACGACAAGGGTAGGGTGAGTCCAAACTGTTGTTTTGTCCGTTCTTTCCTGGGCGCGAGGTCGCAGTGGTCTACACGAGTGGGTCTGAGGCACTTTTGCTCAATAATTTGGGTGTTTGTTTTTACCTCCCTTGATATACACATAGTATCCAATTAGGTTGGCGAACAAGACGTTCTACTCATGTTGTGACACTCGAGTATACTTATATTGATGGGAGAAGTAAATATACATGTACATGTTATACACATTTCTATGATTGTTTAAGGTTTATGTCCAATATCAAATTAAGATATTTTATGTAGTGTATATGTTTTGTGGAAGCTAGATACTATCTATACATAACCGTTAGTAGTTAGCGCTAGTACAAATGTGTAAGTAACTTGTCCGATGATGATGCCCAGGTATTTACTGAGGACACAGTGACTTACCATTAGTAGTTAGTTGAGTAGAATTATTAGTGACGTGTGTATTGTAATTATTGTAGTGTGTAGTTCACAATGTCTATAACCATGACGTCCATAAAGGATCTTACGGAAATGGGTAAGGAATTAGGGTATGCTGGAGAGGAGCTTAGAACCTTTGTTAAAGACGAACAGGCTAGGGAAAGGGAATTTAGACTTAAGGAAAGAGAATTAGAGAAAGATAGGCTAGAATTCGAAAGTAGGTTAGCTAAAGAGAAGCGAGATGAAGAAAGTAGACTAGCCACAGAGAAGCTAGAATTAGAAAGTAGATTAGCTTAAGAGAAGTTGGATGCTGATAAAGAGAATCTAGAATTAGAAGGTAGATTAGCTAAAGAGAAGCGAGATGATGATAAAGAGAAGGTAGAATTAGAAGTAGAATAGTAAGGGAGAAGCAAGAGTTAGAACATGAGAGGTTCGAAACAGATGGTAGACTAGCTAAGGCTAAGATGATAATGGAAAGGGAGCAAAAAGAGTTTGAGCATAAGTTAGCTTTAGAGTTGGAAGCAGCTAAGACACATAGTAAGGAAAGTAAAACTGAAGGGAAGGATAGTTATTCTGGGAAGTTAAAAGGTTCGAAGTTACCATACTTTGATGCTGACAAAGATAACATGGACAGTTACTTGTTACGGTTCGAGCGTTATGCTGAGTTACAGGAATGGACCAAAGATAAGTGGGCAGTTTATTTAAGTGCGTTATTGAGAGGCAAGGCCTTAGATGTATTTTCTAGATTACCTAGTGTAGATGCTCTTGATTATGACAAGTTAAAGGATGCTCTTTTAAAGAGATTTGAGTTAAATGAAGAAGGTTTTAGAAAGCGGTTTAGAGCTTGTCTGACTGAGAAAGGCGAGTCATTTATTCAGTTTGTTAGTAGGTCTAGAAATTACTTAGATAGGTGGTTATAGTTAGGGAAGGTAGCGCAGACTTATCAGGGCCTCATAGATTTCTTGTTGCGGGACCAGCTATTCAATGTTTGTAGTAGAGATCTGTTCTTATTTCTTAAAGAAAGAAAACTAACTAGTGTAAATGAAATGGCAACTCAAGCAGATCAGTTTGCCGAGGCTAGAGGTGGAGCTCATAATGTAGTGGTGAAAGACAGAACTTTTAGAGATAGGCAAGGGGACGATCATAAACAGAAAGGCCAGAGTGGAAACTATAGAGGTGGAGGTAGTTCGATGGGTTCTAGAGGAGGTAGCAATAGTGGTAACATAGGTAGACCTTTTATTCGTTGTCGTCACTGTAATGGGAATCATGCTTCACATGAGTGTAGGAAAGCGGTGAAAGTGTCCGCTGTCGTAGACAATTTTAGTGAAAATAGTAGAGTGGACAACAATGTAGGGAGTCAGAACCAAGGTTTTAACAACCCATGGAATTTCGGTAGAAGTAGAGGTGGTCAAAACCGAGGTAGAGGTAGAGGCAGAGGTAGTAATAGTCCGGTTATTAAAGCCGAGAGTAGTAGCTGTTGTGTTAAAGCGGATGGTGTAATGGCGAAGATCGGAACATGTCTCTTTCCGTATGCAAATCTTCCAACGGCAGATGGTAGAGTGAATGGCACGGACGTAATTGTAATGAGGGATACAGGTTGTACAGGTGTGGTAGTTAGGCGTAGTTTAGTTACGGATGACCAGTTGGTAGGTAAACAGTCACCGTGTATGTTGTTAAATAAGTCGGTAGAGCACGTGCCAATAGCGAGAATAGATGTAGATACACCTTTCTTTAAAGGGACTACAGAGGCACTATGTATGGATGACCCGATGTATGATTTAACAATAGGGAACATAGATGGTTCAGCACTTCCGGTAATGTCCGATTTTAGAAGTAGCATAAGTAATGCCGTAGAGACTAGAGCGCAGGTCCAGAAGCAAGCTCAGGCTTATAGAAAATTAAAGGTTCCTGCAGCCGTAGGTGACATATCTAAAGCGGAGTTTATAGAAGCACAAACTCAAGACAAGTCCTTGTAAAGTGAAGGCCAAGGATGGTGTAGTGAAGAAGTGTAAAGGGTCCGGTAGTTGTAAGTTTGTACATAAGAATAGGTTACTGTACAGAGAATTTGAAGATAGTGGTAGTAGACAGTTTCACCAATTAGTGGTACCTACCCAGTATAGAACGACAGTGCTTAAGGTAGCTCATGAGTCGATTATGGGAGGTCATTTAGGCGTAAAGAAAACGTCAGATAGAGTATTGGCAGAATTTTATTGGCCAGGCGTTAGTGGAGATGTAACTAGGTATTGTAGGTCCTGCGATGTATGCCAAAGGACAGTACCAAAAGGTCGAGTGACCAAAGTACATTTAGGTCAGATGCCACTGATAGATACACCATTTAAGAGGGTAGCCGTAGACATAGTTGGACCAATTTTTCCAGTGTCGGATAGGAAAAATAGGTATATTTTAACCATGGTAGACTATGCAACTAGGTATCCGGAGGCAGTAGCATTGCCCTCAATTGAAACTGAGAGAGTAGCTGAGGCATTAGTTGATATGTTCAGTAGGCTAGGTGTACCAGAGGAAATGCTGACTGATTGTGGGTCACAGTTTACCTCAGAACTTATGGCTGAAGTAAGCAGGTTATTGTCTTTGCGTCAAATCCTGACAACACCATATCACCCTATGTGTAACGGGTTAGCCGAACGATTTAACGGGACGTTAAAGCAAATGTTACGGCGTATGTGTACAGAGAGACCCAAAGATTGGGACAAGTATCTCAATGCTTTATTGTTTGCATTTAGAGAGGTTCCACAAGAGAGTTTAGGATTCTCTCCGTTTGAGTTATTGTACGGTAGGTCAGTTAGAGGTCCCATGAGGATTCTTAGAGAGATGTGGGCAGGTGAAGTAGATAGTGATGAGGTTAAGACTACATATCAGTATGTTTTAGATCTGAAGGAGAAACTAGAGGAGACTTGTAAGATATCTCAAAGTCAGTTAGTTAAGGCAAGTACCAAGTATAAACGGTACTATGACCAGAAAGCTAGAGCTAGGAAGTTTAAGATAGATGACCAGGTGTTACTGTTACTCCCGACCGACAATAACAAGTTGTTATTACAATGGAAAGGTCCGTTTTACGTTAGAGGGATAGTGAACACTATGGATTACCGTATCGAGATAAACGGAAAGTTAAAGACCTTTCATGCGAATATGCTGAAAGAGTATATCAGTAGAACCGATAATGTGCAACAAGGGGTGTTAACCGTAGTTAATGTTGCAGTTATTGAGGATAGTGAGGAAGACAGTAGTGAGGACACTAGTCCCATGTATTTTCCCACTAGTGTAGGTAAAGAGAGAGCAGCCGATGTAGACATATCGGGCATGCTTAGTGTAGCAGAGAAACGAGAGATAAGTCGTTTAGACTCTGAGTGTAGTACTGTTCGGTCCGATAAGTCGAGACCAACAGATGTAGTGCAGTGTAGCTTTAAGCACACTTTAGCAAAGCCGATTAGGGAAACGAGAGACCCTACTCCATTTCGCAAACAGTATACTGGTAATGCGATGGATGCGATGTGTAAAGTAGGAGTTCTTGTAGTGACGGGAAGTAGTGTTATTAGTAACCGTAAAGTCGGTGTAATAGACCGTGGAAAGGACAATATTGGGGCAGACTATTTAAGTCGCCGCACATAATGACCGGTTTAATTCAATAGTGTATTGCAGTGTATTGTACAATAGTAGGATATGTTACGACAGGGTATTGTACAATTGTAGAATATGAAATTGTAATTACATATTATAGTTAGGTTATAACCTCAGTAGTAATAGTTAACATACTCAAGCGATTGAGCGATCAGCTTATACGTTTTGTCGCTCATTTGCTCAGAAGAATTAATAGTTTCTTAACGTGTAAATATTAATTATCATTTTGTTGAATTTTAAAAGTGTAGCACTTTCTTTAAGTGGCGAGATGTTGTCACAAAATGTCACGGGTAGAGCGTATTGGTCGTTCATAGCTCATGTAAGTTATCGGTTACACCCAAAATCTATTGTTCGAGTTGAAACAATTTCACAATATTCATGATCTATTCATGTAACACGTAAAAGCGTGCACATTTTAAGTGGCCGCCAGAGAGGCCATGTCATAAGTTTAGTTTTGTGCTAATGCATGTAAACGTATAGGTATATTTTGCTTAAACGGCAAAATTGTATAAGGGGCCTCTCGTGTAGATTCAATACTGTAGATTTAGCCACGTTTGTCACGGACTGAACGGGGGAAATAATGATTTGGGCGTAATGTTTGCTATAAAACCCATTGTCTTCTAGCTCTCGCCGGGATCATCGCTAGTACTTTGTTGGAACAGAGATTGGACGGCAAAATTCATAGGCAACATGTGGTTAGTAATTTTATTAAACTTTTATCGTACATTTGTATTCAGTGGGCGGCGCCATCTTGTTTGGCGGTTACGACATCCGGTTAGCATTGATGTTTCTCAAACATAACTTTAGACTAGCATATGATTTTGAAGTTACTTTATTAGATGTAATTATTGTAATTGATCATTAATTGTAAAACAATATTAATTTGATAACAGTGGATAATAGGTGCATTAGTTAACGTTGGCGTATAACTCAGTGATTGTAATACACGATTGTTAACATTGCGTGCATGCATAACTCAGTGAGTGTAATATATGAGTTATTTGATCATGTTTATATTACATGTATTAGGGGCATTGATTAACAGCGACGTACATAGCGTATACATGGCGTTGTAGAATATGTATACATTGCTACTCATCATTAGTACAGCTTACATATATTGATTGAATAATGATTTGTTTGGGTAATTGTAATTATGCAAGATTGTTATGTTTGTCAACCGACCTCTAAAACGTATGTATAATTACAGCCTAAGCCATCCAGGATATAAGCCATCCAGGGTTGGAGTAAGCCATCTAGGTTTGGATATCCAGGAGTGGAGCTAAGCTTCCACGAGTAACGTTTACGAGCGGTGGAGACGGTCCCCGTACCTGCGTCAGCATGGCCAGGTTTTACTAACGACAACCCCCGGGACACAAGGTGGGCCCGTTACCAGTCCTCACTGGAGGAATATCATTCACAATCTCAGTGGAGATTAACTATCATTGCATCGCGTCATCAACCCTTACAGAAGGCATTTGATGACAATCATCCATTGAATTCGCGCATCATCATCTTCATGAGCTCTCGCGCATCACAGTTATCGCGCTAGATCAACATTGTTATAGCTTTAACAACACTTTAGTGTCTTAGACATTCAGTATTTATAACAATACTAAGAACGTCTTAAACGTTCAGGAGAACCCTCTTTTCATAGTTCAATTGTGTATTCGCTTGTTTTTTTTAGATAATTGTATATATATTAAACATATTTTAAAAGTTGCATTAAACTTATGTAAATGCATTCACCGTCATTGATTCTTTCCTGAGTTAGCCCAACCACTAAGGTCATCCTGTGGCACTACCCCTCTTGTTGTGAACCCTATGACGACATCTACCCCTATTGTTGTGAACCCTATGATGACATCTTCCCCTATTGGTGTGAACCCTATGATGACATCTTCCCCTATTGGTGTGAACCCTATGATGACATCTACTCCTATTGTTGTAAACCCAATGATGACATCAACCCCTATTGTTGTGAACCCTATGATGACATCTACCCCTTTTGTTGTGAACCCTATAATGACATCTACCCCTATTGTTGTGAACCCTATGACGACATCTACCCCTATTGTTGTGAACCCTATGACGACATCTACCCCTATTGTTGTGAACCCTATGACGACATCTACCCCTATTGTTGTGAACCCTATGATGACATCTTCCCCTATTGTTGTGAACCCTACGATGACATCTACCCCTATTGTTGTGAACCCTATGATGACATCTACCCCTATTTTTGTGAACCCTATGATGACATCTACCCCTATTGTTGTGAACCCTACGATGACATCTACCCCTATTGTTGTGAACCCTATGATGACATCTTCCCCTAGTGATGTGATCCCTATGATGACATCTACCCATAGTGTTGTGAACCGTATGATGACGTCTACCTCTATTGTTGTGAACCCTATGATGACATCTAACCTATTGTTGTGAACCCTATGATGACATATACCCCTATTGTTGTGAATCCTATAATGACATCTACCCCTATTGTTGTGAACCCTATGATGACATCTTCAACAAATTGTCAACCCTTTTATGTTTGTAGTGTTACATATTTTGCTTCTACTTTTCCTTATGTTATGTTAAGTTATGATTGTTGTTTGTTTTGAATACTATGTTTGGCTGACTGTAATCTGTGAATGCTATATTTCCTGTTCCACGTCTGTACCTGCTTTTACAGCCGTTAAAGATATACTCTCAATTATGTACCTAGCTCATTACAGTTTTAAAATAACTCAGAACATATTCTTTTATGTCTGACATATTTAAAATACTGTTCCCATTTCTTACTGACGTTTTCGTGTGAAGTCTTTTTAAAGACATGTTTAAAAACTGGATAAAAACAGTGTTTCTCATTAGTCTCAGGGTAGTTGTAGTTGATTTGGCCTGGACTATTAACAGAACTGTTGTATCAATTTGACGATATGAGAAAGAATGAATGTGGAGGGTCATTCTCATGGTATATATCAAAATATGTTAAACATCGGAACTAAATCATGGACAATTGTAAAAAAAATCAATAAGACGCGCATCTGAACGGGTTTTCGAGAGACCGACAACATAAATCACATACCTTCTAGCTGGGGCCTTACGGTGATTTTCTAATGTCTGTGCTCTGATGTGTTGGTGTTGATTTTTTGTAAATTTCGCGGTCTCAAATCTAATCCCCGGAAGTTGTTCATTTTAAAACTCTACGTCCAAACAAGCAGTTAAACTTTAAACCGCATTCACACACAAATCCGACATATAGATGGAAGGAAACAAAATAACTTTCCTACCTACCTTGCCATCTGAAAAATTTAAGGTCGGATGTGGGCAAACCAAGTTATTTTTAAGTGTGGCCTTAGTGTTGTTGTTTTTTGCCGCATGACGTACGCACGTGCGTATTTGCGTACAGAGTAGCTAAGCCTCGGACATATTTATGCGCAACGAGTGTGAATATATATAGATTTTAATCACAAATAATTATTGCTTATTTTGAAATTATCATAATATTGTAAAAGTACATGTGTCTAAGTATTGCTGTGGGTACAAATGTAACCCGGAATCGCCGTTCTGTGTTTGATTTGGGAAGGTTCGGTGTTCATCCACTCGGACACGTCGGTTTCCCGGTTTTCTCCCATTCATTAAGATTTTTTAATGACAATAAAGTAAAATATGCGGAAAAAGCACCAATAAATATACATCACATGCGCGCACAAACGAACGACAACAATTGACGCAAGAAAATTACGCCTTTTTGAGAAAGGGGGAGTACGTTGTTAAACGTCAGTAACCAGAAAATGACATGGACTTGATATATTTTTCCGGACGGACACGTCTTTTTTCAGTAGTTTGCATCAAACATACTTTCTTTGAGAAAGAAGGAAATTTCAAAAACACCAATTTTCAGTGTAGTTTTCAAACAAGTTTACAGCTGAACAATATTTTTATATCAGACAATCTGTTTAACAATATATAATATTTCTTCAAAATTTCGTAGAACTGGCACCAGTATAAAGAAAATTATGCAAACTTTCTAGAAAAATAGGTGTCTGAAAAATGGCATCAAAAGTGACGAACCATGCATTTTTTACGACGTCCTATCTTAAACGCCTTAATGATTGTCAAACAAATAAATTCAGTTCCACATTCAGAAAGTTGAAATTTTAATTTAGTATAAATTTCGTATGCAGTTTAAAAAAAAATCATAAGTGTGATTTCACCTCAACATGCAACGTCTTAATCAAACGCTTCATCTAGCTCCACTTCTTGCTTTTATAAAGAAGCGGAAGGACAATGCTTAGCCAGATAAAAAACAAAATAATATCACGTTGTCAGACTGCATTTCAGTTTGTTCTTGTCATTAACTTCATATTAGTCACTAAAGTTATACATTGTTACAATGCGTGACACATTCTTTGACAAGTACATTTATTATATCTAGTTTTATTATATTGCAGTATTTAACATGCTTATTAACGTACACTTAACTAATAACGTATGACAAAGACGAACGTTGACAATAAATTTAATTTCTAAACTACTTAATATAGTCTTCGAGAAGGTTGTATATATAAGTAACAATGACAGAAAGTTGAAAGGTAGTAAATTAGGCATGCCGGACATTTATAACATTAGTGTGGCTTTTACATTACACTGTGTCATATGTTACACTGTGTCATAAACTGTGTCATATATACTGTGATTATTTCTTCCTTTTTAATATTTTACAAGGCGATGTTGACGCCGAATCGATTTGCACATATTGACATCATACTTAAGCATCCTGTAATGTTTCGAAAAATCGGTTGGAAACTTTGGGAAGAGATGGAAACATTAGATATGTTAACGTAAATTTCGAAGAAAAAGTGCCATAACTTTGGTAATATAAGGTCGATTTTGACACCGTCGTTATGCACATCTTGACATCATACCGGCGGGTAAGAATCCTATAACGTTTTGAAACAATCGATAGAAAACTGTTGGAGGAGATAGATACATTACTTTTCGGGACGGAAGGCAGACGGACGTACATGACTAACGGAAGGCAGACGGACCTACATGACTAACGGAAGGCAGACGGACCTACATGACTAACGGAAGGCAGACGGACCTACATGACTAACGCTATATGCCTTGGGGGCATAAACAAGCCACACAGTGAGTACTCGATGAACTTGGCAGAACCAGAGAAACACGAAAACAAAACGTTTATAACAAGACAAGATACTATTAAAGACAAACATTAAACGTTTCTATCCTTGTTTATGATTTCGTATGGCGGGGATTTCTTTATTTACCGTTCTTATGCTATACCATTGTTCGTCGTTGTATTTGATATTACCCATCAATCTCACCCAGAGGCCATTATATTGACAATGACAGTGAACATTGACAACAACAACAATAACAACATATATTTTATTTCACTCAGGTTACATTTTGCATGGTAACAACATGAGGAAAACTAGCAGTTACATTTTTCCATTGACGGGTACAAGGGTACAATGGTACATTCAAAGGTTTAGCATAATCATGGGTAATGAGGTAAGAGTAGAACGGTACAGCAGTGGGTGGAGTGAGGAGAGGGGAGAGAACTTGGGATAGGGGGTTGGATGTGGGGGGTTGGAGAAATATGCGTGCTATAAGTAATGATATACTATTGAATAATAATAATAATAATAATTATAATAATAAAAAAAAAATAATAACGCATGCACAGTGTGTACAGTATAGATAAGGTAACCGACGTAGTCCATCCGCTATCTCTTTATGAAAGCGAAAGTGAGAGAGATAGGTTCTGGAGGTCGGTAGGGTTCGATTTGGTAATGTGTTCTCTGTGTCTTTATCCTATCATATCCAAAAAACGCTGAGATGATTAGGTGTAAATTTCGCGTGTAGAGGATAGGATACGACAGAAAATAGGCATTACTGAGAATTGGATCGAATTCCGAACAATATATATAGTTAGTTGGTCAGATTGATAACTAGTTTAATTCATGTTAAAGTAATTGAGAATAGCAGTGTACATGATCAGTGACAATCGATAACAAAACAACAACAACAAAAGACAAAGTACATTTGTACGTTGGGTGTTAAGTGGGTCAGACACTGTGTGCGAAATAAACGTGGAATCATGTTTATAGCAATGCCTAATGAGGACAGAACAACCAATCGGTAGTCTGTTTTAAGATGTTCGGGTATCGCGAGATATTTTACTCAACAAAAAAAGAAACTTCCGCAACTTTACCCATACATGTAGACACAATGAAAATATATTTTGTTTGGTCTTATATGTTAATACATTGGTTAAAAGGACAGCACTGTCATGAAAACAAGTTTCCTTGAATCAAACTTGTACGCAAAGTTATTCCCCTTGTCTCGGTTTAAACAGCATTTCCGGGTCTTGTGGTTTAAACTTTGATTTGACACAGTTTTGTTCTATTGAAATAAACAGCAGTTAACACCAGCACCAAAAAGACGGAGAACGTAAGCGGACCTGTTCACTCGCTTTTGCGCCATACAACTTTCAAGAATGAATACTTTCAGATTACCCCACTTTGTAATACAAATATAGTGATTTCGCAATTTGAATAAAACATGTTTTAGCAGCAACACACCAACTCTGGTTTTTGATAATTATTAATATTGATCAGAATGACTGAGTGATAGATATATAATGATGAAATTATATCTAGATTGGTGTACAAAGTGTAACAAAGTCAACCCTATGCAAATCACAGGTGGTTAAAATTCGGAAGTTTCTTCTTTTTTATTTGTTCGGTATATATCCAATCACGGCAGTATATACAATGTTTAAGAATGGTCCATGCTTTCATGTACATGTTATTCAGTGCTAATATATATATATATATAGTACGTTATATTGATGGATTAATCATGGTAGGTAAGTTGATAATTATGACAGTATAAACATGACACATTGACAGTGTATGTGTATGCAAATAACATCAACTCTTGGTAATTATGACAGTATAAACATGACACATTGACAGTGTATGTGTATGCAAGTAACATCAACTCTTGGTAATTATGACAGTATAAACATGACACATTGACAGTGTATGTGTATGCAAGTAACATCAACTCTTGGTAGAGATTGATTACCTATAAGTATTGGATCCCCATGACAAAATATGTCACCGTAGATGATTCTTAAGTAAATATGATTTGTTTCACAAGCAATCAGAACTCCATAAAAGTAAGTATGAAAGTCAAACAGGAAATGTAGCTTTCACAGAGCATAGCTAATCAACAACACACATAAAACATGTATATTTCCTTGTTCACGTGTCTATAATGTGCCCATTCAAAGAAATGCGTGTTGCATACAGAAAATATGAAGCTTGCAGTTGTATCATGGTGTACTTTAATGCTCTACAATGCGTGTGGCAAACATTACAAGTGACAGATCATTTTTGGGGTACATCTCTCACATGGCTAAACAAAATTACCATACAATTATGTAGAGCATGTACACTAAAACCTGCTTGCAGTTAAACAATTAAATAAAATGTAAAAAAACAACATCAGTTTCTGTTCCTTATTCTTCCATAGGCCGGGTTGTCTATATTACTGGTGAAGTATAAAAACACTTTGTAATATGCAAAAACAATACTATTCAAACAATTAGTAATACAGATTTACAAATATTTAGTTTACAACACTAACTCAGTAAAATCAAGATTGCAATGTGTACCTTTAAGAACAAGGAACGTTACTATAACGCGTGTCGGATTTGTATAAGTTATTTATGGCGTTTCAAGAAACTGACACATTTTCTTACAGAAGTTTACTATTTAATGATAGTCGCGCCTTGATAACTATGGAATGTCAACCCACATGTCCAAAATAAGAATGCAATTCTTTTTTCATGGTGATTTATTATTTAACTAGTTATATGTTTCTGCCATGTTTGTAATATTATTGTTTAACACCACAGCGCTTGATGTTGTAAAATACGCTGATGACATTTACTAGTATACCGTTTTGTCCTAAACTAATATGTAGGTGTTTTTTTTAAATGTGTACGTATTTTAGTTTGGCGACTGTAAAAAGTATTCCCATCCTATGAATGCTATGTTATTTTCACTGGAATCAACGAGCCCAATAAAGGCTGCTGTGAAGTAGAATAACGCTTCAGCCGTGGATAGGGGTCGTGAGAATTGAATTAAATTGAATTGGATTTTATAATTGCACCGATAGCTAAGGTCATATGGCGACTTTCCAGCTTCCACTGGTAGAGGAAGACCCCAGGTGCCCCTCCGGGCAGTTTTCTTTCGTGCACGGGCGGGCACCTGGGTAGAACCACAGACGTTCTTCGAGTCAGCTGGATAGCCTCCTCACAGGTCATGAGAAATATTGCTTCTGACATTACATCTCATGAACAGACTCAATATAACCGAGTCTGCTACTCTATTCTCTTGGCTGTGATTGTTGCTTCCAAAGGATCTCTTCTTAGTATTTATTACACAATAGTGCGTTCGATTAGTAAAATATCTCCCCGCGCTTCGAATCAGTAGTGTTATTTTTACTGGTCCTTTGGGATCAACGAGTACAGTATATGTAGAATACCGTTTAAGGCTTTGCTAAAGGGCGTGACATATGTTCCTTCTTACATTACCTCTCATGAACAGACGCAATAATACGGAGTCTGCTACTTTATTCTCTTTGTTGTGTTTGTTGCTTTAAAAGGATCTCCTTTATCAGTATATATTAACGTCATACTAGCATTCGTTTAGTGCAGTGTGGTAGCTGTAAACAGCCTCCCTGTGCTACGAATCGGTAGTGTTATTTTACTGGTCCTTTGGGATAAATGACCTAATAATATATGTGGCTTTTAAGTAGAATACCTATTAAGCCGGTGCTAGGGGACGTGAGAGGTGTTGCATCTTACATTAACTCTCATGAACAGGCTCAGTAAAACCGAGCCTGCTACTTTATTCTCTTTGTTTGTGTTTATTGCTTCCAAAGGATCTCCCTGATCAGTATTTATCAAACCGACTTTTTTTTAAAGACGTATTTCATCATTATATTTTTTCGCAGAATTGGCTTTTGAGATATCTTAAAGTAAGTATATGACCAATTTTCCAATTTTGGCAAATCGCCTATAAACTCAGTACATTAAACTTAGTAAAAAACAGAAGAAATGTAAACATAAAAATTGAATCAAATTACATTAATTGTATTCAAGCTGAATGTTTATTATTCTATTTTATGTATATATGACGAAAACATGCATGATATATATATATATATATGCGGAAATAAAGTGGAATATTACTTAAACGGCCTTCCAAACAGTCTGAAAACATAACACATATTTTGGGGGGTGGGAAATGGATATTTTGAGAGAAACATGTATTTGATACGAATTGCTTTTTTTAACTTTTTATTAGATAATGAATTGAAAAAAACAACACTTTCTTACCTTGGTAAATACAGAAACAAAAACGAATATCGCTAACGCAGTCGTTAATCCACACTCCATCGTTGAATTTGCAAACTAACATTCAAACTACTTCCATTTGGGATGTTTCCTCAGTGAACACTGTGTGGTTAATTCAACATTAAAGGGGCACCGCAAACATCCCAGCGAACACTATGTGTTGTTAATTCACAATTAAGGGGGCACCGCAAACATCGTTAAACAATGCGAGGTCATAACTGTGTCATATATTCGTTGTTTACTTGTTATCATGGTTATTGGCGTATTTATGTTTCAATCGTGCAAATGTTAATATTACCTTATTTTGAAATAGCCGAAATAGTACAATGTGTTTAGCATAGCAGATAATTGCTCCTTTAAGAGATCATAGTACAATGTGTTTAGCATAGCAAATAATTGCTCCTTTAAGAAATCCATTGTTCGCTTGTACGCGTGATATTTGCGTCATATGTCGGTTTTAATTGTGGAATAAATTATGAGAAGGATAAAAGGAAACTTAGCGTGGACAATTTGACAGCAGTTAAAATACATTAATTAAAATTAGTATGTTTGCGTCTTTTAAACAGTGTATTTCTGTTTTTAACATGATTTATTAAAATACTAAAAGGTTATTATTGAGGAATTTTAAATTCTCTCCGAAAGTCATATGATGTCACGACCGTGTACAGTTAAGACGTATCGTAGAATAATGACCATTTAGCTTAATGTTAAATGCCAGAAAACAAACACACACAAATGAAATATAGTATGCTATTTAAACCAAGTCTACGTTCCAACAAAACATTTACATTATTAAAATGAAGCTTCTGCTATTTTCTTCGTTTGATATTGAGAAATGGACAGAAAATTGGACAGAAAATTGGATAAGCCATAGAATATCTATAGCTTGTGCAATGTGTTTAACATTTAGTAAAATAAAGCTTGGCTTGTGTATTTTATGTAACTGCAGTGTGTGCATGTAGTAAAGTAAAGCTTGGATTGTTTATTTTATGTAACGGCAGTGTGTGCATGTAGTAAAGTAAAGCTTGGATTGTTTATTTTATGTAACGGCAGTGTGTGCATGTAATAAAATAAAGCTTGGATTGTTTATTTTGTGTAACTGCAGTGTGTACATGTAGTAAAATAAAGCTTGGATTGTGTATTTTGTGTAACTGCAGTGTGTACATGTAGTAAAGTAAAGCTTGGATTGTTTATTTTATGTAACTGCAGTGTGTGCATGTAGTAAAGTAAAGCTTGGATTGTTTATTTTGTGTAACGGCAGTGTGTGCATGTAGTAAAGTAAAGCTTGGATTGTTTATTTTGTGTAACTGCAGTGTGTGCATGTAGTAAAGTAAAGCTTGGATTGTTTATTTTGTGTAACTGCAGTGTGTGCATGTAGTAAAGTAAAGCTTGAATTGTGTATTTTGTGTAACGACAGTGTGTGCATGTAGTAAAATAAGGCTTGGATTGTGTATTTTATGTAACTGCAGTGTGTGCATGTAGTAAAGTAAAGCTTGGATTGTGTATTTTGTGTAACTGCAGTGTGTGCATGTAGTAAAGTAAAGCTTGGATTGTTTATTTTATGTAACGGCAGTGTGTGCATGTAGTAAAGTAAAGCTTGGATTGTTTATTTTATGTAACTGCAGTGTGTGCATGTAATAAAATAAAGCTTGGATTGTTTATTTTGTGTAACTGCAGTGTGTGCATGTAGTAAAATAAAGCTTGGATTGTGTATTTTGTGTAACTGCAGTGTGTGCATGTAGTAAAGTAAAGCTTGGATTGTTTATTTTGTATAACGGCAGTGTGTGCATGTAGTAAAGTAAAGCTTGGATTGTTTATTTTATGTAACGGCAGTGTGTGCATGTAGTAAAGTAAAGCTTGAATTGTTTATTTTATGTAACGGCAGTGTGTGCATGTAGTAGAGTAAAGCTTGGATTGTTTATTTTATGTAACGGCAGTGTGTGCATGTAATAAAATAAAGCTTGGATTGTTTATTTTGTGTAACTGCAGTGTGTACATGTAGTAAAGTAAAGCTTGGATTGTGTATTTTGTGTAACTGCAGTGTGTGCATGTAGTAAAGTAAAGCTTGGATTGTTTATTTTATGTAACGGCAGTGTGTGCATGTAGTAAAGTAAAGCTTGGATTGTTTATTTTGTGTAACGGCAGTGTGTGCATGTAGTAAAGTAAAGCTTGGATTGTTTATTTTATGTAACTGCAGTGTGTGCATGTAGTAAAGTAAAGCTTGAATTGTGTATTTTGTGTAACGACAGTGTGTGCATGTAGTAAAATAAGGCTTGGATTGTGTATTTTGTGTAAGGGCAGTGTGTGCATGTAGTAAAATAAAGCTTGGATTGTGTATTTTGTGTGACTGCAGTGTGTGCATCTAGTAAAATAAAGCTTAGATTGTGTATTTTGTGTAACGGCAGTGTGTGCATCTAGTAAAATAAAGCTTGGATTGTGTATTTTGTGTAACGGAAGTGTGTGCATCTAGTAAAATAAAGCTTGGATTGTGTATTTTGTGTAACGACAGTGTGTGCATCTAGTAAAATAAAGCTTGGATTGTGTATTTTGTGTAACTGCAGTGCGTGAATGTAGTAAAATAAAGCTTGGATTGTGTATTTTGTGTAACGGCAGTGTGTGCATCTAGTAAAATAAAGCTTGGATTGTGTATTTTGTGTAACTGCAGTGTGTGCATCTAGTAAAATAAAGCTTGGATTGTGTATTTTGTGTAACGGCAGTGTGTGCATCTAGTAAAATAAAGCTTGGATTGTGTATTTTGTGTAACGGCATTGTGTGCATGTAGTAAAATAAAGCTTGGATTGTGTATTTTGTGTAACGGCAGTGTGTGCATCTAGTAAAATAAAGCTTGGATTGTGTATTTTGTGTAACTGCAGTGTGTGCATCTAATAAAATAAAGCTTGGATTGTGTATTTTGTGTAACGGCAGTGTGTGCATCTAGTAAAATAAAGCTTGGATTGTGTATTTTGTGTAAGGGCAGTGTGTGCATGTAGTAAAATAAAGCTTGGATTGTGTATTTTATGTAACTGCAGTGTGTGCATGTAGTAAAGTAAAGCTTGGATTGTTTATTTTGTGTAACGGCAGTGTGTGCATGTAGTAAAGTAAAGCTTGGATTGTTTATTTTATGTAACTGCAGTGTGTGCATGTAGTAAAGTAAAGCTTGAATTGTGTATTTTGTGTAACGACAGTGTGTGCATGTAGTAAAATAAGGCTTGGATTGTGTATTTTGTGTAAGGGCAGTGTGTGCATGTAGTAAAATAAAGCTTGGATTGTGTATTTTGTGTAAGGGCAGTGTGTGCATGTAGTAAAATAAAGCTTGGATTGTGTATTTTGTGTAACTGCAGTGTGTGCATCTAGTAAAATAAATCTTGGATTGTGTATTTTGTGTAACGGCAGTGTGTGCATCTAGTAAAATAAAGCTTGGATTGTGTATTTTGTGTAACTGCAGTGTGTGCATCTAGTAAAATAAAGCTTGCATTGTGTATTTTGTGTAACGGCAGTGTGTGCATCTAGTAAAATAAAGCTTGGATTGTGTATTTTGTGTAACTGCAGTGTGTGCATGTAGTAAAATAAAGCTTGGATTGTGTATTGTGTGTAACGGCAGTGTGTGCATCTAGTAAAATAAAGCTTGGATTGTGTATTTTGTGTAACTGCAGTGTGTGCATCTAGTAAAATAAAGCTTGGATTGTGTATTTTGTGTAACGGCAGTGTGTGCATCTAGTAAAATAAAGCTTGGATTGTGTATTTTGTGTAACGGCAGTGTGTGCATCTAGTAAAATAAAGCTTGGATTGTGTATTTTGTGTAACGGCAGTGTGTGCATGTAGTAAAATAAAGCTTGGATTGTGTATTTTGTGTAACGGCAGTGTGTGCATCTAGTAAAATAAAGCTTGGATTGTGTATTTTGTGTAACGGCAGTGTGTGCATCTAGTAAAATAAAGCTTGGATTGTGTATTTTGTGTAACGACAGTGTGTGCATGTAGTAAAATAAAGCTTGGCTTGTGTATTGTGTGTAACGGCAGTGTGTGCATCTAGTAAAATAAAGCTTGGATTGTGTATTTTGTGTAACGGCAGTGTGTGCATCTAGTAAAATAAAGCTTGGATTGTGTATTTTGTGTAACGGCAGTGTGTGCATCTAGTAAAATAAAGCTTGGATTGTGTATTTTGTGTAACGGCAGTGTGTGCATCTAGTAAAATAAAGCTTGGATTGTGTATTTTGTGTAACTGCAGTGTGTGAATCTAGTAAAATAAAGCTTGGATTGTGTATTTTGTGTAAGGGCAGTGTGTACATGTAGTAAAGTAAAGCTTGGATTGTTTATTTTGTGTAACGGCAGTGTGTGCATGTAGTAAAGTAAAGCTTGGATTGTTTATTTTATGTAACTGCAGTGTGTGCATGTAGTAAAGTAAAGCTTGAATTGTGTATTTTGTGTAACGACAGTGTGTGCATGTAGTAAAATAAGGCTTGGATTGTGTATTTTGTGTAACGGCAGTGTGTGCATGTAGTAAAATAAAGCTTGGATTAT
Source organism: Cyrtodaria siliqua (assembly GCA_037043455.1). Classification (NCBI taxonomy): domain Eukaryota; kingdom Metazoa; phylum Mollusca; class Bivalvia; order Adapedonta; family Hiatellidae; genus Cyrtodaria; species Cyrtodaria siliqua. The sequence goes on along the minus strand of JAWPHD010005399.1, from coordinate 54,897 downwards.
GTATTTTGTGTAACGGCAGTGTGTGCATCTAGTAAAATAAAGCTTGGATTGTGTATTTTGTGTAACTGCAGTGTGTGCATCTAGTAAAATAAAGCTTGGATTGTGTATTTTGGGTAACGGCAGTGTGTGCATCTAGTAAAATAAAGCTTGGATTGTGTATTTTGTGTAACGGCAGTGTGTGCATGTAGTAAAATAAAGCTTGGATTGTGTATTTTGTGTAACTGCAGTGTGTGCATGTAGTAAAGTAAAGCTTGGATTGTTTATTTTATGTAACTGCAGTGTGTGCATGTAGTAAAGTAAAGCTTGGATTGTTTATTTTGTGTAACGGCAGTGTGTGCATGTAGTAAAGTAAAGCTTGGATTGTTTATTTTATGTAACTGCAGTGTGTGCATGTAGTAAAGTAAAGCTTGAATTGTGTATTTTGTGTAACGACAGTGTGTGCATGTAGTAAAATAAGGCTTGGATTGTGTATTTTGTGTAAGGGCAGTGTGTGCATGTAGTAAAATAAAGTTTGGCTTGTGTATTTTGTGTAACGGCAGTGTGTGCATCTAGTAAAATAAAGCTTGGATTGTGTATTTTGTGTAACGGCAGTGTGTGCATCTAGTAAAATAAAGCTTGGATTGTGTATTTTGTGTAACTGCAGTGTGTGCATCTAGTAAAATAAAGCTTGGATTGTGTATTTTGTGTAACGGCAGTGTGTGCATCTAGTAAAATAAAGCATGGATTGTGTATTTTGTGTAACTGCAGTGTGTGCATGTAGTAAAATAAAGCTTGAATTGTGTATTTTGTGTAACGGCAGTGTGTGCATCTAGTAAAATAAAGCTTGGATTGTGTATTTTGTGTAACTGCAGTGTGTGCATCTAGTAAAATAAAGCTTGGATTGTGTATTTTGTGTAACGGCAGTGTGTGCATCTAGTAAAATAAAGCTTGGATTGTGTATTTTTTGTAACGGCAGTGTGTGCATCTAGTAAAATAAAGCTTGGATTGTGTATTTTGTGTAACGGCAGTGTGTGCATCTAGTAAAATAAAGCTTGGATTGTGTATTTTGTGTAACTGCAGTGTGTGCATGTAGTAAAATAAAGCTTGGATTGTGTATTTTGTGTAAGGGCAGTGTGTGCATGTAGTAAAATAAAGCTTGGCTTGTGTATTTTGTGTAACGGCAGTGTGTGCATCTAGTAAAATAAAGCTTGGATTGTGTATTTTGTGTAACTGCAGTGTGTGCATGTAGTAAAATAAAGCTTGGATTGTGTATTTTGTGTAACGGCAGTGTGTGCATCTAGTAAAATAAAGCTTGGATTGTGTATTTTGTGTAACGGCAGTGTGTGCATCTAGTAAAATAAAGCTTGGATTGTGTATTTTGTGTAACGGCAGTGTGTGCATCTAGTAAAATAAAGCTTGGATTGTGTATTTTGTGTAACGGCAGTGTGTGCATCTAGTAAAATAAAGCTTGGATTGTGTATTTTGTGTAACGGCAGTGTGTGCATCTAGTAAAATAAAGCTTGGATTGTGTATTTTGTGTAACGGCAGTGTGTGCATGTAGTAAAATAAAGCTTGGATTGTGTATTTTGTGTAACGGCAGTGTGTGCATCTAGTAAAATAAAGCTTGGATTGTGTATTTTGTGTAACTGCAGTGTGTGCATGTACTTGAATGCATGTTCGTGTTGATTAGTATAGGTTTTTATTAATTAACTACTTAATATCTGCCGTGGTTTGCAGAAAATTGCACGCATCATATGGTTAAAACAAGGCCAATATGGAGAGAAATTCGGCCTGTATGAAAAAAATCGGCCAATATGAAATTCAAGCAATCTGATTGGATAAGCCAACACGGCCAATACGACCAAGGCTTTTTTTTACGCCATTTTGAAGAAAACAACACAACGTCGCAGCTTTTCGATGATAAACTAGTTCGCCTATATAATGCAGACAATCAAAATAATTAAGGTTTGATTATTTGTAAATTCGGTTACATCGACTTGGCTGAAATATAGCTATTATCAAGTTCGTGTGTGATTTTCCCACGCGTCATCGAGCGGTAACAGTGGACGATTTATTTGAATCAGATACTTGTTATTAAATGTTATATTGCACATATATCTCTTTTTTTTCTAACCCGTAGATGATATTTAAAACATAGGAATAAAGAGAGATAGTAAGTAGTTAATTTATAAAAATGTCATCAATTAAGTGTTTTCATATTGGCCCAGTTATTGGTCCTTGGACTGTCATATTGGCCTGCGGTCCTTGGATCAATAACTCGGCCAATATAAAAACACTTAATTAATAACATCACAGTATATAAAATGTGTTTAATATCACTTAATATATATAACAAATAAAAATAAAAAATGGAAAAATTAACATCATGTGACTATGGGAGTACATGATTAATGGAAGTTACAATTGTTTCTGATGTCGTGTTGACTGAATATAATATTTCTCTATACTTTTAAGACGTGCTCCATCACGGTGATGTGGTTTATAGCAGAGTATATCGAATATAAACGACAGAATTATTTGTGTCAAAGCGTCTTCACATATATCTGTCTGTTTTACAATATTTTGACATGTCATGTGTAGTCTAGTGATACTTCGTTCTAATTAAAACTATTGTTAAAGTAATGTAAATACAGACCCTGCGAATACATTTATTACATTGTTTGCCTCGTGTTACCACTCGCCCCTTTTCCTAAAGTGTTACGTCTTTGTGTGTCGACTTAAATATATATATAGGGCGAGTATAGGAATGTTTACTGCTACTCAGTCAAAAGTCAAAGGTCTTAAGGTTCGGGATATGCCTCTAATTTGGTTTTGATGTCATATACTTTCTCATGTCAACGTATCTTTGAAAAATTACCAATTTGTAAGAAACAGACTTGACAAGTTTTAGAATAAAAGTTACTCTTTCCATAATGATACAAAAACATCACACTACGAGTTCGACAGTATGTTGCAATTGCTTTTTAAAAGAAATTTGTTTGTTTATTGTTTTTTTATAGAAATACTCATTTTCGGCCATAACACACACATTTTTTGTAAAAGCGAATTGTAATAAAATGAAAACCATATATAAACATTGGACATCAGTGTACATTGTGCGTTTTTTTTTTCTCATTCTTCTCTCTTTCCTATAAAGGAAATTGTTTTGAAATGTTCCCTTTGACAAGGTGGGGAGGACGCCATTTGCAATTTTCACAAAAAATGTACAGTCACCATTACAAACCTTTTTAACGGAAACGCTGGAACTTCCTGGAGACCTGTGTCCCGGTATCGGCCAGGCGTGGGCAGAGACATATTGTTATCTTTTTGTCTGTATCATATGTCATTGAAACAAATTCAGCATATGAAAATTCATTTTTGTCAATGTTTTGATTTCACAAGTAACAGTCAGCTTTACAAATCATTTTCGCATTTCTTTAAAGCATTCATATAGTTAAAGGTAATTTATAGCTTAGTAAATATACTGGGTCGTGGGGAAACTCATTTTTAAAGCTATATGTTCGGTGATCATTGATAAAAAATACCTGTTTTGGTAACCGGAAGCTCATTTTTATATGGTAGAAAAGTATTTATATGCAGTAGATTAATCATTTTATGCGATAGATAAGTTATTGTATGTTGTAGATGAACCATTTAATAAATATGCGGTTCAGTTATCATTATAAGTGGTGCATTTATTACTATATGCAGTAGTTTATTTAATATATGAAGCCCTTTTATTGATATTATATGAAGTAGGTTTGTATTCATATATAGTGCTTCTGTTGACTTTTTATGTGGTACATATTGTAATATACATGGTGGATGCGTCTTTATATTAGGTGGTTTCAATTGCATTATATTTGGGACAAACGCCTTTATACGTGGTGCAGTTCTTATGATATGCTGTGTTTTTTTTCTCATTATGATGATGAGATCAATCGGAATACTCTGTTTTTAAGTTGTTGCGATTTTATCGGAAATCTAACAGGGAGCATGCAGTCAGTAAACAAACAAGATTACCATGCTTTTTCAATGACAAAGTAGCGATGGGAAATATTAGGCAATGTGTCCTTAAATAACCATTGTCATATTTATACTAAAATTATACTTTATTTTGTAGACAAGAAGAAGACTCGAGCACAAAGGCACTATCCCCTCAACCTGATTGTAGCCGAAGTTATATACCAGCAAGAAAATAGTCATCAAAAAGCTTTGAACATATTTCACATTATCGGAATGATTACACCTGATTTATTGCTTTCGTTTCTGTGTCTGCCGTTTGTCTGTATTTACATCTTCTTTTCCTCAATTGCATTCATTTATCTACATGTACGTTAATAAAAACTATTGCATTTCTTCCTCCTCACCATACAGACATAATATTTACCTATAACATTGGTTTGTATATGTATACTGTTGTTATGTATATGGTTCCATAGCAAAACATGATATTATTAATACTGGCTTTACAAACTACATTTGCCTTTAAATGCCCCTTCCTGTGCTAACTACATTTTTTAATGAAATGCAAGAAGTTCAATATTATCTTTTAACGGACGAGCTTCAACAGGCAGGTTGAAATTTGTTGGCCGAAGAATATCTCATGAGTCAGCGGATAGTTGGGGATGATGGCCAAAACATTGAATGGTTCAAGGGAACTGTATTTTCTGTGATATCTGCAACTGACGGATGCAAAGCAGGTGTTTATGAAGTGCTGTACGATGGTGATGTTGAGCCCTATGAGATAGACCACTTACTGGAAGATTTTGAAGACTCTTCTGTGACATTTATAGATTTCTGGGGTAATCTATTGTATGGATTGCTGTTGCCATGTAGGACTGGCCATTATGTTGCCATAGTGATGGATATAAGGTGCAATGTCATTGGCCACTCTTTGTCTCTGTCAGGCCATTACCTTTATTTTACGAACTAAAACAATATCACATTTAACTGTGCGATATACAAACATGTGTTATGTTATTGAATGTTTACCTTCAATATTATTATTGTTTTATAAAGGATTGATTATCAATGTCAATGGTGAAAGTCATTACATTTTATGGCTGTATTGTCCTTATTAGCCACCATACTTTTACAGAAGAAAATAGTTCCCACATGGTGTTTTCAAACAAAATAAAATATTGTTTTTTTCATCTGTTAATTTCTTAATTGATTCTGTCTGTAAGGAGGATGATATATATGTATTTAAGGCGTTCTGTTGTAATTTTCGTCTCACTCTGTTTCGCCTCAAATTACAACAGAAACGCCCAAAATACATATATATAATAAATAGATTTACTTGATTTATTAAAACTTTTTTAGAATAGGGGTAGTGAAGATTGTAAGTTTAATTTTTTTTATAGTTATCAAAATTACATTCAATTAACAATTTTCTGACCTTGATTACAAAGGTGGTGGATCATACTCAAACACACTACTAAAACAATAAATCACACACTTTTTAGACTTTTTTGTAAGGTTGCCATTGCTTCTTTTCTTCCCTGCTCTACTAGTTCTTTTTTTTGAACTTCACTCATTTCAGCCTTTTTTGTTTTGTGTCCTGTTTTAAACTATAATATTTATCTAACTCATCTAAAATCAACTTAAACTCTTGCTCAGATATTTGTGCATCACTCAACGCTTTTGATATTAACTGCTTTATACTATTGCTAAAGTTTTTATTTCATGATGTTTTTGAGCTTTTGCATTAAGCTTGCGTCTGATAAAATTAATACAAACACCTGTAGCTCCACATACTAATGCTGCTATTTCCAAAGGTAACAAAACTGGAACAACAAATCCAATTCCAGCCATAATAACACCTGCAGATATTAAGGTAGTGTCAATTCCATCTGTAATATTAATACCACGTTTATATTTTTTATAAAGTGACTGACGTATATCTCGCTCTGTAATTAACTTTTTTCAATTTCTGAAATCTTTTGTAATCTATAATTTTGTCCGTCTTCCACTTGCAACTCAGGATATATACTTGGTGCTGTTGGTTGCTTCATTTTTTTATTAATAAATAAAAAATTAAATTAATTCAATTAATAATGATGCCACCGTATTTACAGCGGTAGCTTTGGCAATCTTGCATACAAAGTTGACAACAGAACCAGCACCAATTTCTAAAGGTTTATCAAAGTTATCATGATTGCGTGGGATGATGTGAAGCGTTATGCGATAATTTGGTTGTTCAACACCATTGACAGAAACTATTATAGATACGTCACCAACTAATCGTTCACATGCTAAACCTATTCCCATAATCCGTCCACGGCGTGTCATTACATGCCCCACATTTGATTCTGCTCCACCATTACCAAATGAGAGTATTCTATTCAACACAAGTGGGCCCTTAGCCTCTGCAAATATTGTTATAATCCCATATTTAAGAGTATCAACTCTATTTCTCAAATGATTTAACTGGTTAACAAAAGGCACAATTCGCCTATATAAATCTTGAACATTATTTATCAAAGCCTCTAAGTCTTTTTTTAGGTCTTGTTGGTCCAAATATACTCATTGTTTTTTTTATAAAAATATATTTTTTAAATAATTTCTAAAACACAACTCATAGGCAAACCTTGATTATTTATTTTGTTGCCATACTCATCTCTGACTTCTATTTTTAATTCAGTAATTGCACCATTTGTAAGACAGTGATATTCAGGATAAAAACGTGTATATACAATATCCCCAAACTGCTTATTTACTACAGGTATAACCCCTATAATAGTGCTTGGTGCACCATTGAAATAATTACTACTCGTATTAACTTGTTCCAGATGAACATATAGCTGTTTATAAGGAGCTAAATTAATTGGGTGAATTCCGGTCTGAATACATTTTAACCATTTTCTGTCCTCGAACCCCAGTATTTTTGAAAGACCGCTTGACATTCGTGTCTCTATTGACGTATTTAAAATGGCTGAAATTGTATGAAACATTTTTTTTTAATATATATATATATAAAAACACAAATAAAAATGATTTCTAAAGAATTTAAATATAACCCGGATGCTCACTATTTAAATACTTTTAGCAAGAAAGTGATAGATATAATAAATCAAAACATAGTCATTACATCAGTTGAATTTTGCTATTTGGTGTGCGACAACTGGATGTGGCATTGATTTCAACAATCATCTGAAAGCTGATGCCCTGGTTGGTTCGTTATTTCGATTTCATGTCTATTACCAAGTCAGAAGAATATTATTTGAGATGAGTGTAGCAATGCCGCAAGACTCGAATTGGAATGCGTTTAATGACACATAGAACCGAAACTCATACCAGAGAATATGCAAGGAGTTTAATGTTGACTTAAATTCAGACTGGAGACAGAAACAAAGCTATAATGATGGTCTAGGAACAATTTATAATTACTGGACAAATATTGGTTATCATCCTTTGGTAAATACTGTATACGACAACAAAACGATGAGTTTTACAGTCTATGAGAGCGATAAAACATATCACATTGATTACATTGCACAAGGATCTGAGGCAGACAACAGCTGGTCTACTTTTATACTAGATTGTTCATTTGGATTTAAAAGGGCAGGAGTAGAAAGAATCAATGACAGCATAAGAACATACTGCTGGGCAATTCTTGGTTCACAATCACAAACAAGAACAGATATACTTGGAACTGGAACAGCATTTGATGCACAAAAACAATTTTTAGCAAATGTATAGGACACAATAAATAGCCCCATCGACTTGCCCAGTCAAATTTCAAGATATGAAAACACCCTAAAATATGCAAGAAGTAAAGTAAATTTTGTCTATGGAAGTGGATTGTACATGTCTCCGAGTGACATGGAATTAAGAATCGGAATAATACAAGACTACAATAATGAAATTGTAATAGCAACCGATGCACAAGCATTAGGATTGAATAATGATGTAAATGTAAAACCAGTGCCACCAAAAATTATTCAACCTTTTCAAGGCACCACAACAAAGAAATTTTACCGGAACAGTCTGACTTTGATAAATCAATACATAAAACTGTGGAACATAACCCACCAGAAATACAAAAAATAGCGATTGAACACGAAGATAACAAAACAACTATAATTGTTGGTACTATAGTAATAGGTCTTTCTGCATTACTGATTTACGAGATTTAAACCACTCTTTGGCTGCCACATACAACAACCCGGAAACAAACACAAGCAAAGCCCATAGATTGTTACCAAGCCAATTAATAACATTACCTGTTGCAGATAAAAGCCATGATACTATTGCACCAATAACTCCTGGAAGTGCTGCAGCAGCTTTACCAGCTAGGTTGGCAAGAAGTTTACCAAGATTAAATAGTTGTTTTTTATCCAGTCTTTTACACTTGATGGATCAGGTTTTGGAGTTGGGGTTGGAGTTGGAGCAGCATTTGATGTGGGAATAATATAATTAATTATCACCCCAAGAATCATACCAAATGCAGTTAGGATACTAACAATAGTAATACCTTGCTCCCTAAACAAGGTTTTGATCCTCTCACCAAGTGTTGTATCCTCGTTTAACATTTTGTTTAGTTCTCTTTTATCCTGCTTACTTGGTTACGAAAAGCTTATCTGTTCTCATTAATGACATCCATTCTTGCACCTCTCTCATCTTCAAGGTCTTTGATGCGATCGCTAATTCTCTTTATCTGGAATTCATCATTATCAGTCTTAGCTTGTTCTAACTTTTGTTTTTCTCTTGTTATGTCTTTATCAAGTTGTGTAAGTTTTGCCAAGTTATTGGTGAGTTCTTCCTTGACAGTTGTCATCGCTTTTACTATTCCATCCATTTCGCGCTTGTCTATATTTGTTTGTGTTGAAACATCAGGACGCTCATAAAGAGCACTTTCTATTGACTGTGCTGTGTCATTCACAATATTTTATAAATCTTGTAATGGAATAGCATCTACATTATCTGGTAAATCATTTATTGTGCTCTCCAATACTTGTCGAAATTCTTGTGATACTTTTGTTCTACTGTCATACTCCGGCAAATTTAAATATTGTCTTACCGCCCTTGTTCCCCAAGAGCCAACAACCCTGTTATATTCACCTACCAAAGAACCAAGAGCAAGAAATGTAAAAGAACCTTGCTTGGCAGTTATTCTTATTTTTTTATCACCAAACAACCGCAAGTATAATGTTTTAACATCAGATGATACTTTAAACTGGTCATAATCCATTTTATCCGGCGCCATTTTATATCGTTTTCCTATTTCATCATAAAAGGATTTTACAAGATTTTCTTTGTGTGCTTCAAGTTGGGATTCTGTCAGCAAGATGATCGCTTTCATTAAGAAAACTTCTTTGAACAGTCTCATCAGGCACCATTGGTATCATAATATTCATATTCATCTGGATCGTACACAGGATTGTCAAATCCACCCTCAGCCATTGTTTATTTTATTTAATTTTAAAAGATATATTTAAAAAATAAAAACAATGTCAGCTTACGGAAACAAACTCAACCCTCATAGAAAACTAAGAGAGCCTCATGGTGCCAAAGGCATCCGCACAAGTGTAGTAATAACTAATAATCCATCATTAATAGACCAATACCAGCAACTGCTTGTGAGATTTCCAAATCTAAGTACTAATGATGTAATAGTTCCTCGTACTACTCGTCTTGCCTTTGAAATAGAACTTAAAAGCAGAACAGACGCCAACGCTACTCTATTCCAGAATCTGGGTAGAACAATTGTGAAAAAAATGACAATAAGAATAAGTGGCAACGAAGTCATGTCAATAGATGACAGTGATATATATCATTGTTATGTAGATTTATGGAAAAGCCCTACCGAACGAGTAAACATAGATTACCAAGGTATTGGTAAAGCAAACATGTTAAAAATAGAATTGGTGCGGGAGATAAATCCTCAGACACCGAAGATGAAGCTATAGCAGCAGCTTATGGAAATAGATTTTGTATTCCACTGAACTTTGAAATGTTAGAAAGTCATATGCCATTTTATCAAGCGGGGCTTGGTGATAGGTTAGAATATGAATTAACGTTTAACGATTATAACAAAGTTATCAAAAGCAGTGATGCTGATGCATCTTATGTAATAAAACATATCTGCTTGGAATTTGATACGGTGAGTGATGTTGAATTAGCCAGACAAATAAGACAGCAAACCAATGGTAAGATGTCATTTATGTATGATCGTATCTTGCGACATAGAAAAATAATAGCAAACAAATCTGATACTCTTTGGAACATCAACATTAATGTACCAGCACGGAGCATGAAAGGTATTCTAATGCTGTTTGAAGACCCAGAAAGAACAAGCACAGAAACCTATTACAACCCAAAGATTGAAAAGGTTGAAATGACAATAGAAGGCGTACCAAATCAGTTGTATAGTCAGGGCATGAGGGCATATCAACATTGGGATGAAATCAACAAATATTTTGCTTTGACATCAAAAAGAAACAAAGAGACAGAAATAGTAGCGAGGGACTTATACTTTACCAATGTTTCTCTTGAGACTTATCTGACAAAATCATATGCTTTGTGGCTTGACCTTAGAACATGTGATGACAATTTATTACACGGCAGTGGAAGAAGAATAGAAAACGGCAGTGAAGGCACAACGATATTAATAAATAAAAAAGCAGATGCAGATCAACCTTTAAATATTTATATATATATAATACAAGATGCGCAAATCAATTTCGAAGATGGAAGATTCAAAGAATCACTATACTAAATATCCTAAATATTCACACAGTGCCATTATCTGTGGTCAGACAGGCTGTGGTAAAACAGAGTTTGTTCTTGACATACTTGAACAAGAGTATGTTGGAGTTTTTGAACACATAATTATATTGTGTCCAACCATAGAGTGGAACGAGGCTTATAAAAATAGATCCTGGATAGGTGATGTGAAAAACCCGAGAGATAAAAAAATAATAATTGTCAATCCCGTGAGCAACGGTAAAGAAATGCTTCAAGAACTGTTGCGTTTATTTTTCAAAAGATATGCTGGCAAGCCCACACTATACATCATTGATGATTGCTCCGCCACAAAAGAATTAACAAAGAAAAAAGATATGTTATCAGAGTTGGCATTCTCTGGTCGCCACGCCAAACAATCAGTGTGGGTTATTTCACAGAGATATAATTCTGTATTAAAAGATTTAAGAGAGCTAGCAAAATGGTTGTGTATGTTTTACACCAAAGACAGAGATAGTTATGAAAATTGTTTGAGAGAAAATGATGTTATTCCAACCCTGGAAGAGAGAACCAGAATAAGAAAAGCTTTAGCAAAAACTAAATATTCCAAGTTAATTTTGAGGACTGACCAACCAACTGGTTATTGGGTTGAATAATGTTTAACAGTTTAACAGCAATGCTTTTTTTCTAACAGCATTGCTTTGTTGCTAATAGTAATACTAACAGCAAAGGAGCAATGTTAATAGCAATACTGACATGAAAATATAATGACAATATCAGAAAATATAGTAATGCTTATAGCATTGCTCATAGCAAAGTAGCAATGTTAATAGCAATGCTTGCAGCTAATTAATAATGTTAATAAAAAAATATCAATATTAATAACAATGCTATTAACAATACTAACAATTACTACTTGCATGAATATCGCAGCTGGCTGTTTTATGTTTTATGTTTATTTCAAGATAAAAAATAAAATTATTAATTTTAAAATGAATGCGGAAGAACTATTACAAGACATATCGGAAGGTTTCACGAAACGTGATGAATCAAAGCAACAAGAAACAAAAAAAGAAAGATTATCAGCCATAGTGGCTGGCGGTGGTAGTCGTCAATATTTGGGTAAAGAAATACAACTCACGAATATAGATGGCATGCCACCGGATGAAATTAACAAACTTTACTGCAGATATGAAGCAAGGCTTGGGGCAAGTATGACCAAGACTTTAGGCAATTCTTTTATTAACTTGTATGTGATGGGAGTATCAAAATATTTTAATGTAACCAATCCACCAAAGCTGATAGAAGATTTGGAGGAAGACCCATTTATTAATCATGCTTTGACAAGCGCTTGTTGTGAGTTGTATTACAGGTATGGAATGTGCTTAGCACCATTTTCAGCAATACTGACAACTGTTAGACATATTGATTTTAATAAAAATAAAAATATAGATAATATAAATGGAGAACCAAGAGAGTGAAGTTATACCTGTTGAGGTTGAACAACAAAAAGTAAAAAATCCAAAACGAATAGAGGCTGGAAAAAAGAAGCAGCGGAAAGAAAGGCAAAGCGTTTGCTTCAAGATGCTGCAAAGCAAGATGAAATAACAATAGATGAAGAAAAAACAGAAAAAAACAAAATAAACGTATACAAAAATTATATTCCACCGTGTCTGGTTTTATTAGTAGGCACTGCTGGGTTGGGTTTGTATTTTTATAACAAGAAATCTGCTACGCAACCTGTGCAACCTGCTGCTGTTCATGTTGCACCAAAAGACCCGTTTGATTTTTAATAATTTATTTTAAAAAAATAATCATATAAAAAAAATGGCAGCAAGTATTGACGGAAAACAAATTGTAAATATGATGTATCATGCTGGAGTGGAAACACTTCTAACTATTGGATATTCTGAGATTGGCAGAAAACTACTAAAAAGACCAGCCCCTAAAGTGGATTTTAATATGGCAGATTTTGGGATGCTGTCTGTAGATATAATGTTAGCAATGGCTACGAGGGATATGTTGATTAAGCAAGGTATTATTCCTGCGGATATTATGAAATAATTTTAAAAAAATATATATAAAAAAATGGCAAGTGCAGTAGCAATGATGATAGGTGGCGCATTAACAAATGCATTGGCTTTTAGCGGTTCAAATTATTTCTTTTCAAAAATGGGAAGTCATTCAGATGAGGAAAGACAAAGGCATAACAAAGCAGTGGAACAATTAAACGCAGCACAAGCGGCGTGGAATAAAAAAAGAACAGAGAGATTAGATTTTATTAATAAGCAACTGCAAAAAGAACATCATGCAGAGCAGACTTTTGATGATGTAGACCAGGCTATGAAGCAGTATTATTACATAACTGGTAAACATTTGCTTTTGGAACCGGAGCCCAAGTTGAGTGATTTTTATACACCATCTCCTGATCAACAGAATAGAGAAATAATGTTTATTGTGGTGGGCATGGCTGCAACTGGATTTGTGGCGTATAAATTGATTTCATAAAAAAAATTAGTTTAAAACTATAATTACTTTAGATTTGGAATGACTAAGTATGTTTACTTTGAAATAACCTTTGGAAAGACTAAGTCATATGCATGATACCTATTTTTGTTGTTGTTTTTACATGGTTTCAATCCAAGTGGTCGAATATAATATGGTGGTTTAGCACTTTTCTCTAATTTTTTTTTGAGATGATCAGGCGCCCATACTTCACCGTTGTCTAATAATGTCAATACCATGGATGGACCATATTCAGTATCTACTATTTTCGTATCTGTAATAGTGTATATTTTATTTAATTCCAAGTCTGTCCATTTCTTTGTGCTATTTTGATATTGCTCTTCGAGCAGTTCATTGAATCGTGCAGTTGAGATATCCATTTTTTCTTTATAGTTATATAAAGTTTAATCTTTATTAGAAAAAAATGGAAAATATTTATTACAGCCCAAAAGGATTTTGGAAAGGTTACTCAGCAGTTAAAAAATTGGCAAAAGAGGTTGGTGTTAGTGAAAAAAAGGCATTATAATTTTTAAAGAAACAAGCTGTGTGACAAATTTATTTACCCGCACCAAAGAAAATAGTTAGACCCAGGTTTGATTTTTCTACTAAGAATGGAGTGCATCAAGCTGATTTGTTATTTTTACCGCATGATACTTTTGGCTTTGGTCGTGGACGCAAGACATATAAATATGCGTTGACTGTTGTTGATATTGCAAGTAGATATAAAGAAGCAGAGCCACTGACTTCCAAGGATAGTAAAGAAGTTGCCAAAGCATTTGAAAAAATATACAGTCGGCATTTGAAATATCCAAAATTATTACAAGTGGATCCAGGCAGAGATTTTATGGGTGCAGTATCGCAGTTGATGGCAAAACACAAAGTAAATATCAGACGGGGCAGAACAGAAATACACAGAGACCAAGCTTTAGTGGAAAGATTTAACAGAACATTAGCTGAAATATTGTTTGGCTATCAGTATGCTAAGGAAATAGATTCCCAAAAACGCAACAGAGAGTGGGTAAAGAGATTATCAAAAGTTGTTAAAGCAATAAATGCGGAGACAAAAAAGCCCCCTCCTGTTGAAACCTAAAATATTAAAAGATGATCCTATCTGTATGAATGCAAGTGTAAGATATTTATATCAACCCGGGGAACAAGAAGGTGGAAGACGCGGAGCAACTGATCCAATGTGGAGTGTAGATATTCACAAGATTAAAAGTTATATGGTGACGCAAGGCATAAGAGTATATTATTTAAAATTACCAGCACCACAGAGAGGATTTGTCAAAGAAGAACTACTTATTGTTCCTGCTAATACCCAAATTCATAAGTTTTTATAGAAACCATGCGCATCAGTTGTAATTCCATCTTCTCGTATATATCTTTTTGAGTAAAATGGTGATTATGTAGATTTGTTTACTGTTACGACAAATATCTGATGCTTTATTGATCGTATCATGATCATTTTATGGGTGTATTTTTTCTTGCCAAACAATGCATCCTTGTAGTTCTCAATGTTTGTTTTTCGGTTACATAATATTTTACACCCTTTGCTTTCTTAATAATCTGCTCATTCACTTTCAAAATAGAATCTTGTTTGGATCTTAATCCAATATTTTCATCTTCCATTGCTTTCTTAACAATTTGCACATCCGCTCTCAACATCGAATATAGTTTGGGTCTTAATCCAGTATTCTTAGATATATACTCAGCTATAGAATCACCATCATCTTTTGTTTTATTTATTATTGTATCTACTACTTTCTCAATCGTCTGCTCATCCGCTTCCAAAATAGAACATAGTTTGGATTCAACTATAGGAACACATTCATCTTTTATTTTGTCTGTTACTTTTTCAATCATTTGCACATCCGCCCTCAAAATAGAATATAGTTCGGGTCTTGATTCAATATACTCAACTATCGGAACACCAGGACATTCATCTTTCATTTTATCTATTACTTTCTCAATCATCTGCTCATCCGCTCTCAAAATAGAATATAGTTTGGGCCTTAATCCAACATACTCAACTGTAGAAACACCAGCACATTCATCTTTCATTATACCTAATACTTTTTTATTTGTATCATCGTGCAGTGGATGGTATTTCGGATAATCACTTAAGTCATACTCATCTTTCATTTCAGCCATGTCTTTGTACACATCTTCTATTTTGATATCTACCAGCAAGCTGTCAGTGTCGGTGTATAATAAAGTACAGTCATCTCCGTACCTTTTCTTTAGGGTATTATAGTACCAGTCATACATCATGTACTTTGATAAATCCAATACTGACATCCCAACATAGATTGGTTTGTTTAATGTTAATTTTGTTTTGTTCACATGTATTGCTGACAATTCATCTGACAATTTTATACGCCTGTTAAAGTTGGGTTTGGCTGTTATTTTTCTTATCTTTTCATTTTCGGAGCCGTCAGTTCTGACTAGTTTTATATCTGTCCGCTTGCGTAGATTTTCCATTGTTTTGCCAAACACAGAGTTGTTCATAAGTTTGTAAAAATCTGTTTCAAATTTTGATTTAGCTTTTTTTCTAAGTTTTGTGTTTAAACAAATATATGATTCCATCCATGTTTTTTCATTAAATTCTAATACTCTGTGTACTTTTTTTAGTTTCATACCCAAAGATAAATACAGTTGCAGGTTTTTGTAATGTATCACATATTTTTCTTTGTCCCTAAGATTGGGGACTAGTTGTTCTGTATTTATCATGCTATTATTTTCTAACATATCTGTTTGGTATTTAGACAACCATTCTTTTTTCACTGCTAATCTTTCCGGTGCAAGTGGATGTTCATTGTGAGCTTCATGAAGTTCTTTAGGATATTCCAAATCAACTTCAAGTATTTGTCCTTTGCCAGGTTTTGGTATAGAAAATGTTCCACTCTTGTTTTTGGCTTTCCAAACAAAGTCAGAATATGGAAGTGGCTGACTCATTGCCCATCCATAAATATTATTTGCATCAAAATACATTTAGAAGTTGTTTTCCTCGTTAGGGTTATAATCAACTACATGTGGATTGTTTGCTTTGGCATATCGTTTTGATACCATACTTATGCCACCTCGCATTCCTTTTTCTATAAATAAGTGCATGTTAATGTCTGTCAAAAGTTCTAATTTTATTTTTGAATGTTTGAGTAAAGTATCCCAAGATAATCCAGGTGCTGTATAGTAATGTAAAGCATCAAGTTTGTATGCACTCATACATGTTTTTCTAAAAGTTTGAAACACATCTGCTAACAGAGTAACATCAGTTTTTAGATATAAATCATGATAGTCTCCAAGAGTTTTACAGTTAAACTCTTCCCATATTTTTTGAGCGTATTCGTAATCTTTGGAACTTATACTTTCATCTGAGAGACTACTGTAAAACTTTTCTATAGGCGGTAATTGCGTTTCCTTAAATCTTTCCATACTGTCCATATATTCGTATGGATAAACACCTTTTCGTAAAAGTAAATCTGTTTGTTCCCCGAACTGATTTTTGGTAATTTTGAAATCAGATTTGTCTGTTGCTTTAACCAATTTTTCCAAAGACGAAGCCATAAACTGAAAACTATCCAAGAATCTAAGTTGTCCGACACTAAATAAAATATACTTTTCAGCGTTGTTTGGAATGCATGTAATATTACCTGTCATTTTATGTATTTTTTGCATTATAAGATGACTATCATATCCTTTGAGGTTGTGAAATACAACAGGGATGATTGTTTTATTTGGTTTTATTTTTAGTTTTAGGTTGCAGTTTTTATGTGCTGCACCTCTGTATTCTCCTGTAAAATGACAGTGGTCTCTTACTTTACCGTTTTTATCATTTTTTATTTCATCCTCACATATCCAGCAATGTGTTGCTTTTTCATAATCTTCCTCATTTTGCTGCATCATGATTAATGGTTTTGGGTGAGCAAATATTTTATTAATGTTGCACTTCTCACATTCTAAGTAATTTAAAAACTTTTCAACAGCATCTTTACCTCTGTAAATAACAGGTTCTTCAGCTTTGCCATCATATCTGACAACCTGGTATCCAAAATCACAAACTTCGTGTACATTTTGAATTTCAGTTTTCTTTCCAAATTTGATTGATTGCGGTTTGATTATACACTCAAAATCAGCATATATTGCAAAAGGCACAGGCATCTGATTTTGATGATTTTTAAATTGTGTGTGATTTTTACCTTTTTGCGGCATTTCTATTTTGCAAGAATTTTTGTTGATACCATCACAGTCTTCTCTGGGTTTGGTAAGTAGATCTTCTCTTGAAAAGCCGTAAAGACAAGGATCGCAGAAATAAGTTTTACCGTGATATTTGTTTTGATCATAAAGTAATCTATTTAGATTTTTAATCCAGCAATAGTGATATTTTGTTGTTATTGTTTTTGGTTCGTTGGGATAATCATCAGGGTTATAATTGTCATCTATAATTCCTTTTTCATTATTTGGATAATCTTCATCTTCATTTTCTAAATCAACCTCAACGTCTTCAGAAATTAAAAGCAAGTTAATTCTTTTTATTTCTTGCGGGTGCTCTGATATTCTATATGGAAATACAGATACCCTTTTCCCTGTGCATCCGTAAACATTAATAGCAAGGTTGTTTTGTTTTTCTACTTTTGAAATTTGTGAAATTGGAATGGGAAAGTCAATACCATCCATATTCAACTTACCCATGTGTTTGTTATAACTAGATATCCTAGTTGGATTATTTTTATTAGGCCACAAAGCAGAAACCAATGCCACTTCCAAGCACTTATTATCTTCATTATTGACATTAATTATTGCTTTTTTATCAGATACTGCTTTAGACAAAGGAATATATGAAGAACCTTTTAATGGTTCATACTTTGCAATATTTAAGTAAAACGTAACACAGAAATCAATCTCCAATCCTGATTCTGTGTTTGTAAATCTTTCAAGACTCTCTTGTATATTTGCAGATGATTTATCGTAAAACTCATTTATTTTTTCAGAGGTTAAAATTGCATTTTGTTCACTGTGTAATACTGCTGTGGTGTATTTTTTGGTATCACCATCATCTTTGAATAAATTTACAGTGAGACCTAATTGAAACTTTAATCCATTCATCTTTGTCAGCTCTTTGCTTATTTGTTTTGTGATAATAGATTTTTTATCACAAAATAGTTTTTGAGGGTCTTTGTATTTTTCAGCAGATATCTCGTATGCTTTGAAATAGCCACACATTGGTTTGTCAACCAGTTTTAATTTTCTATCTTGAAAAACTTGTTTTAGTTCATTTATAACATTTTCTTATAATTTGGTATATTTCTGCTTTTGTTTATTTATAACATTTTCTTGTAATTTATCATATTTTTGCTTTTCTCGTTTACGTTGTTTTTTAGCACGTCGTCTCTTGAGTAAATTTTCTAATGTTTGAGATTTAACCTTTGGAGTTTCCTTTGGAACTTCTTTAAGAGGTTTTAATGCATTTATACCGTTAGATAGTGTTTGCTTATCTATTACACCTGTATCAAACAGGCGTATTAAATTTCTTATAGTCTCTTCGTTTTTTTCCCATTTCCTTTATTTGTTATATATTTAATTTTTTTTTATTAAATATAAAAATAATTATATACAAAATAGACAATGGAAATCAATGTTTGTAAATTTCTTAAAATTGGATTACATAATCCATGTAAAAATAAGCCAACAAAAGATTCTAATTATTGAAGTTTGCATAAATATAGATTAAAAACAAGTCATGCATTACCGTGTCTAATATGTAAAAAGGGCACTTCTGCAAAATATCAAGTGTGTGTTGGTTGCGGTGCAGCTTCAATTAGAAAAATGAACGATTATTGGAGGTTAAAGTCGTACAACGCTGAGTGTCTCCGATTTAGACGTATTGAGGTTTAAATTATATTTTGATAACTTATAAAAATATTTAAACTTGCAATCTTCACTACCCCTATTTTAAAAAAGTTTTAATAAATCAAGTTAATCACTATTTTCATGGTGATTTATTATATATATGTATTTTGGGCGTTTCTGTTGAAATTTGAGGCGAAACAGAGTGAGACGAAAATTACAACAGAACGCCTAAAATACATATATATGGATGTTTTGTCTACACTATATACTGTAGGGCATTGCCATGTTATAAATGCAGTTAGAATATATATGCAATTTTGAATATATATGTTATGCGCAAAATGAGAATATGGACAGTTCCGGAATTGCTCTGCGCAAAGTAAGACTTCTTAAAATGCGAGGCATTATCGGAATTCTCAAAATGCGCGGTTCGATTCCGGAATAGTCCGTGCGCAAAGTAGGAATTGGGACAAAGTAAAAATATTTTCGTTATCATCAGTGCGCAAAGTAGGAAATGGAACAAAGTAGGAATATTTTCGTTAATCATATTTGCGAGTATACAATTTGATTTTTGTTTACTTCATTCAAATAGTCAGCATATCAGCAGTATATTAGTACAAGAAATTCTAAAGTAAAATAGCTATTTAATCCAGAAAATATGATGCATACGTCAGTAGGTAAAGCTAAAGAATCTAAAACAATTTTATTTTGAATCATGCGTACGTATAGTTAAAATCACTAATATACTGTGATGTAGTTTGCTAAATGCGTTGGACAAAAGAGCATACACATACTTAAATGTAAGCCGACAACCGTTGGTGTTCTTACATACCGATTAGGATATCCGCGTTTTACATTCCGGATAGAAAGTATTTTCTTGCATTCGGGATAAGGCTTTCCGCGTTTTACTTTGAATTGAATTGGGTTTTAAGGCGCACCAACACATGAACGATTATATGGCGCCTAACAGGAGTGAAAATGCCAGGCACATCCCCCACTTCCATTAAGATAAAATATGTAGAATGGGCCTAGAACCTTCTTACCTGCAGAACTGCAGAAACTAATATAGTATATTTACGATGGAGCCACGTCTCAACGTTTGCGGCGTACGCGGTGTCATGACCTTCAATGAGCATGGTAAAAAATGAAAAAATAATATGAATGGCGGTGGGGGTACTAACTCTGCATGTGATGGTGTGTTTGCAGTGGTTGTTTTCTACCCCGGCAACCTCACGGGGATCCGCGTATTACATGGTGGATGGATGGAAGAATATGTTTAATTGCTAAATATTAAATTAATAACTAACTCAGAACACAATAATAACTAACGTTGCGACGTAATAACTTACGTTACGACTTTGAGTCATGGCGTCAATAAAGTGACGTCATCCGCCGATAAAGTTCAATTAATTTTGTTCAAAATAAAATCTTGTTTTTTTCATCTGTTAATTTCTTAATTGATTCTGTCTTTAAGGAGGATGTTTTGTCTACACTATATACTGTAGGGCATTGCCATGTTATAGATGCAGTTAATTTAAACACAAAAACAATAAATATATTGTTTTATATGTAATGGACCAAATGCAATTTTGAATATATATGTTATGCGCAAAATGAGAATATGGACAATTCCGGAATTGCTCCGCGCAAAGTAAAACTTCTTAAAATGCGCGGCATTATCGGAATTCTCAAAATGCGTGGTCCTAACTCTGCAAGTGATGGTGTGTTTGCAGTGGTTGTTTTCTGCCCCGGCAACCTCACGGGGATCCGCGTATTACATGGTGGATAGATGCAAGAATATTTATAATTGCTAAATATTAAATTAATAACATACTCAGAACACAATAATAACTAACGTTGCGACGTAATAACTAACGTTGCGACTTTGAGTCATGGCGTCAATAAAGTGACGTCATCCGCCGATAAAGTTCAATTAAGCGAATGACTTTGCGGAAACATTCATAAATTGACTTAAAATGTAATAAATAGATTAGTTAACTGCTCGAATCGATTATTGGGTAATCCTTCACTCGATGGTAGGCGTGATTTGTTTTTTCACTCATTCTCATACGCTCGTTCGTGAAAAGAACCACACGTCTATACCACTCTTGAAGGATTTCCCTATAATCCATCCCAGCATTTAAATAATCCCTATATATCTTACATGATAGGTGACCAATGACGTCATGACGTAACGTAGCTGTCGCCTTATTAAAGCGTTAAATCAAATGCAGTCATTGATTATCATAAGTCCTTACTTAGCCCACACTGGGAGAAAAATAATCCATCATGAGTTATCCATGAGAGAAAAGGAATCTCACCCTCGAGATCAAAGTTGTAACCAGGAACTCGGAAGAGCCTCGTCCCTGGTTGTCATTCTGACTCCTCGGGTGAGCTTTCCCTATGTTACATATTTGTCGGAGATTTGTATAGGAAATACTGGAAATAGAAAAGCTATAACCAGTGTTTTTGAGACACGGTAAATATCTCCTTCGGGAGAGAAATGGTTCCCGATATAATAACTAGTGCGAAGCAGCACTCGTTCTCGAGGCAATTTGTCTCCCTTGGGAAGGAAGGAAGGAAGGAAGGAAGGAAGGAAGGAACGAAGGAACGAAGGAACGAAGGAACGAAGGAATGGTGATTTATGGCATGTCGACAGATAAATAGGTCATATTTTGCACAAAAATCGACGAAAGATGAGGAAGTGAAATAGTAATTTAGAAAATAACGTGAAAATAGGATGATTATACTGTGTTCTAAGTGTTAGCACTAACATTACATCAATAATGTAGCTTTCGTATGAAACAATATTCGTATTGTACTAAATATGTTAAATTTAAATACATTTCGAATGCATGCGGCATTAAACAATATCGTATAACATAACATACTTATATTCAACATTAATATCAAATTGACTTGCACGGGGTATGAAATAAAAGGTTTAAAAACCTGCATATTATAATAAATACTGATAAGGGTGACCCTTTGAGAGCAACAAACACAATTAAGAGAATAAAGCGGCAGACTCGGTTTTATTGAGTCTGTTCATGAGAAGTAATGACAGAAGCAACACTTCTCACGCCCCCTAGCACCGGTTTAAGCGGTATTCTACTTCAAAGCCACCTAAATTGGGCTCGTTGGTCCCAAAGGACCAGTAAAAAATAACACTACTGATTCGTAGCACGGGGAGACTTTTTACAGCCGCCACACTGCACTAAACGTAAATTTAAATTAAAACATTTAAATTATAATTTTAAACAGGTTATCGATTTTGGTTTCAGTAAAACATGTTTTATGTACGTTTATATTGTCGAAAATATACATTGTAAAACTGACGAATATAAGCTTCCCCATCGCTTAAAGGAATTAATGCATGGCCATGTAATGTAATAATAGTTAAAATACAACGTTCGATTAACAGTCCTTTTGTCAATTTATATATGATTCGTATATAATGGATCAAATGAAACAAACTTCACACTGTTAAGAGAGTGTGTTTAATGTTGTTCTAAGGTGTGAAGGAGTCCACGCGCCGCTCCGTCACGCTTACAATTACTTGGGGTGTGGCCCTGAGACATGTTGGTCAATCAGATTGTTTAAATGCAATGAGATACGCCCTTTTATTTAATTAGCCAATCACAATGAAGGAAATGGAAAATGAAAATGAAATATGTTTAAATCAAATATAATTATTTCGCCATAATTTATTGACGTATACTAACATATTGGAATCGGTGAAAGTTAAATAATTTAACTAGCTAGAAGAAGTGTTAAATGAATGTTATTATATTAGAAGTTGTGTGCTTTTTTCATACTTTATGACGACAATATATACATATTTCGAAATATTTAATTTATAGTTGGAAATGCTCAATTTTTTTAGTTTGCGGCTTGATTTCTTCATTTACACTGTCCTGTTTTAATGGGATGACAGTAGGGTAAGTGTGAAGTTTGGTGCACTCTAGAACCGGTTTAAACCCTCAGTGGCCTACTTTGTCACTGACCGTTCCAAGGCGGTAGCCCTATTGTCAACCCTTTTGTGTTTGTGATGTCGTTTGCTTTTATTATTACTTTTGCCTTCTTGTTTTTCTGTTTGCATGTTTGTTTCTGTGTTTTGTGGTTGACTGTCCTCTTTGAATGCTACTTTCCCTGTCCGATCTTTTATATTTCTTTATTATGCTTTTTTTTTTTTTTTTTACATATTTGCAAATTAATATTATTAATTATTATAATGTTAACCTATAACAACGCTAAAGAATAAAACACAACTATAATAAAGCGATTAGAAGTCTATAGATAGGATCCACCAACATAAATGTTACTCTGCAATTGATACATTGATGTGTATACATAAACATGATGCTACTAACATTCGATTTACCCTGTTTTTGCATTGCTTTTGTATCTATCTTTGTTATTTTTTAACTACTGTAAGAATTATGATCAATACAAAAACCATCAAAGACAAACAAAAAAAACAACATTTTTTTTTTATAATTTTCAAAGACAATTTTCCTTTGCATATTTTTGTCTATAAAAATGAAATGTGGTTAAAGTTATATAAATTTTGTATTAACGGGAAAATGCTAAGAATATTTTTTTCGAGATTTCAGTCGGTTTGAAGCAAGGGGAGATAATTTCTCCGAACTTGTTTGCATTGTTTATTGAAGATTTAGAGTTATATTTGCAAAATAGAATAGACAGTGTTTATCATTAGATGACATTTCTTTCATTTTACGGGGGCGTCCGTGGCCGAGTGGTTAACGTCTGTGACTTGAAATCACTTGCCCCTCACCGCTGTAGGTTCGATCCCTCAGGGGCCTAGGAATCTTTATGTGAAGAAGCTATCCAGCTGGCTTGCGGAACGTCGGTGGTTCTACCCAGGTGCCCGCCCGTGCACGAAAATTTCCCGGAGGGGCACCTGGGGTCTTCCCCCAGCAATGGAAGCTGGAAAGTCGCCATATGACCTTAGCTGTTGGTGCGACTATAAAATACAATTCAATTCAATTCTTTCATTTTACTGCTTTTTGCTGATGATATGGTGTTAATAAGTAAGATCTGCAAATGAGCTTAAATAGTCTATATGAATATTGTGAAACTTGGGGCCTGGAAGTAAATACTGAAAAACACAAAGGTTATAGTTTTTCGTAAAAGAGGTAGAGTAACCGTTGATGAAAAGTTTTCTTATCAAGGAGCATTATTACAGGTTTAAGATGATTTTAATTATCTTGGAGTTGTATTTAACTACACTGGGTCATATACGTTAAATCAACAGGTTATGTGCGGCAAAGCATTCAAACCTATGAATCTTTTAACTGCAAACATAAGAAAAACTGAACTAAAACCTAAAACATCCATTCAATTATTTGATGCTTTCTTCTCATCAATACTCAATTACGGCTGTGAAGTCTGGTGTTTCACAAAATCGAAGGAGATAGAGAGAATTCATCTCAAGTTTTGTAAAAACGTTCTAGGAGTAAAACTGATAACGAGGAATGTTGGTGTTTACGGTGAATTGGGGCGTTATCCATTATTTATCACAAGATATACTAGAATAGTTATGTTTAAAGCTGAAGTAAGACAGAATTAATGAATTGAGGAGCTTATATAAATGCTTGAGATAAGCCAATGAATAGGACACACAGGCAAAATGTGGTAATAAAAAGGGCGCAAAAGAAGTGGTATATTGACGGTTTTCAATACAATTTCATCTCTATGAGTTTATCTTATCTTCCACTTTCTATGTCGAGTTATAATTAGGTTCTGTCATATTAATATATTGAAATATTTTTGATTTGTAAATTCTCCAATATTGATTCTATATGATTCTTTATAAGAAGTATTATTGTTGTCATATCTTCTATACTGTATCGCCTGACTTCAATAACTAAACTTTTTATGATATGCAATTCAACAAGTCATACCTACTAATTCTAACCTATTTGGTAGTATATACATAGTTTTTTTGTGATAAGAAAAACAAAATTGCTCACGGTTTATGTAGGCAAAACGTAATTAATGCACTTCAAATAAACGGGGAAACAAATGCGTGGCCTATATTTGCCAGTTGTATAAATCATTTTTCGACAATAAAATAATATTTAAAAGAACGATTTTCTGAAAACCTGTTGACTCTTATCAAGTAAATGTTTTAATTGTTCGATATTCAGGCCTTTTAAACCGAAATTACGGTTTATTTCATATCCCAGCCAACCCGGTTTTCGCTTCTTGGAGAACATTTTGGAAACGAAGGCCCATATTTCAAAACATGTTTTACTGAAAAAAAGTGATTACCCGTTTAAAACTATCACTTAAATATTTTGTTTTTCTTTCTTTTTTTTATGTCAGATTAACGCATGAAAATGACACACAAGCAATAAGTGGTTTATAAAAAGGACGCACGAGCGTTTTCAATAAAATTCATATATTAAAGTTTGCATTATTCTTTCCTCTCTATGATTTTCTTGGTTTCCTCTTCCTATGTCGAGGTTGTGTGAAGGCAATCTAAATATGCCGAGAATTATTTTCATTATTTCTCTTCATCGATATCTAAATAATGTTGCAAGTCAAAGTCGCGTTTTAAAACGACAGCAACACGTTGGTTACTCTTAGTCATATCTGCATACCAACTTGTTGTTTCTCATGAAATGCCAATGAAAGAGTGATTTTCGATTCAACAGATGGAACCGTCTTACTTAATTATTCCGACATATTAGGTAGTATTACATAGTTTTCTTTGATAAGCAGAAACTTTAACCATACTCTGTGTAGCCTGTGTAGGTGTAACGTAATCAATTGGGCATATAATGTACTTTTAATAAAGTGTATTGTCATGCAACCTCTATTTAAAAATAGTTCAATTGAATTTTCTTACCAAATATTATGGAACCTGGAAAATATTGTTGAAGTTAAGGACTTCAAATTGTTTTGTAAATAATTAAGTTTATGTTAATCATACGCGATACTTAACTATGCATTATCTGTTCGTCGCAGTAGGTTAAAAATTAGCATCTTCCTATACACATCATAACACAAATTCTTACTTTGCGCAAGACATTCTCAAATTGTGCAGAGTCACTTAATGCGTGGTTTGTATATTTTAACCCCTTGCGCAATTCCGGAATAGTCATGCGCAATTCCGGAATCGTTGCGCATTTTAAGAATTCTTACTTTGCGCAGAGCAATTCCGGAATCGAACACATTCTTACTTTGCGTAGAACATATATAACAAAGATTTCATAATTTTTCCCAAACATACTCCATCTTGTACATATTTTTGATCCAATCGTTTTGATATATAACAAGATGGTACTTGTTCATTTATATGGTTAAAATTAATTGGGAACAAAATACTCTAATATTAGAGCTTGCCTATTTGACTCATATGATGCTTTTATTGTTGCATCGTTTTCTTTTGTTATCTGCTTAGATAAGGTACCCTTGTCGCGCCCAGTTGTATCGATATTATTGGAAACATCTGCAAGCAAGGGTTCCAAATTATACTCACCCTTCATTACTGCATTTTGGATTAATTCCATTGGTAATGGAAAGTTATATGCTTTTATCACGGCTTTATTAATACCAGCATCAAAATTACCATCGAATCCTACTGTACCAGACTATTCTTCAAATAACTGAGGTAATCCTCGGTACTCTTGCTCGTCGGACGCTTCCTTAGCTCTAGCTTCTGGAAGAGTAGCTAATAGCTGGCTTATTTCTGGATGAGTAGCTAACTGTTTAGTTAACTGTTCTATCAGATCTTTTATTTCGCCAGTTACCGGTTTAAATCACGACAGGCTCCTTTTTTTTTTTTTTGAATAATTTTATTTTCAACATCTTTTAAAGTAGAATATCGCTTAAGCCGGTGCTAGGAGGCGTGAGAGGTGTAGCATTTTACATTACCTCTCATGAACAGACTCAATACAACCGATTCTGCTACTTTCATCTCTTGTTTGTTTTTGTTGCTTCCAAGGGATCCCCTTTTCAGTATATATTATCATTCACACTAGCGTTTTGTTTAGTGCTGTGTGGCGGCCGCAAAAAGTTGCCCCGACTACAAATCAGTAGTGTTATAATTACTTACTGGCCCTTTGAGATCATCAAGACCAATATGTGTGGTTTAAAAGTAGAATATCGCTTAAGCCAGTGCTAGAAGGCGTGAGAGGTGTAGCACTTTACATTACCTCTCATGAACAGACTCAGTAAAACCGAGTCTGCTACTTTTATCTCTTGTTTGTGTTTGTTGCTTCCAAGGCATTCCCTTTTCAGTATTTTTAACAAGTTCACGTGAGTTTTGCATTTTACATTCTTATTCTTTCCATTTTAACAAAGACATGTATACTATAAGGTTAGATTAAAATAATATAAGTTAAGCTGAGTTAAGATAAGTTAAGATAGTTAATATAAGTTAAGTTATATTGATTGCGAGACAGACATGTATGTTTTTGTTACTTGTTTCCTTGTTTGCTTTTTTGGCTGGCGGTTTAACTAGTGCCTTGGCTGCTTTGTCTAATTTGGCAATATTTGATCAGGCTAGTGATCTTTGTTTTTCCGCGCGTGCTATTCTAGCCCTTAGCTTTTTCTTTTCTTCTTCTGAGTTACCAACTCATACTTCATTTAACGCATATTCTTTCAGGATTATTTCAAGAATCCGTTAATAAATCTTTACTTTAATATTGTATTATTGAGTTATTTTACACATTTGCCACAGCAACTCGTTCAAAATACATGTTTGCCATACAAGTTCAGCATCCTATAAATTACATAATATTTTCCTCGTATATAGATCTATATCTATAATAAGTTAACTGTATTTTTTCGAATCGTTCACCCAAGCATTCACATATGTTAGACTATGGCGCAAAAAGAGCGTTGGTCTTGTAGAGCTAGTTAATATTCATTGACCGAGCTGAAGCAATTTGCACATAGTTAACAGGTAGTGCTACAATTTCAGTAAATATTTATAAGGAATACAATGTTACTTTTCAGGTCCCGGAAGACGAAAAGGAGACAAATAATTCAAATGAAATATATGTGTTTAACAAACCTGCAACTGATCTAGCACTAGAAATTGCTCCGGTCAACACTATGTTCCGCCGAACTCTTCCTCCTATAAGTGGAACAGCACGAAATATGTCTACAACACAATTTGTTATGGAACACACGACACCTGTTATGACATTCCTGAATGGAACAGTTGTCTCAAATAGACTTCCATCGATGGATAAGCTCGAAAGTCATCAACCGAATAATCTACACGACACAGCGTTGACTGTTGATAGCGAGGAAGCATCTCATACAAAGCACAAAGAACATAAAACGAAAAGAAAGAGAAACAAAGAAGAGCCAGATCGCGATGTTAAGTTCCAAAATGACAATGCGGTCTTAGAAAGCGAAAGGCTTAACGCAAATGACAGACATGAACATAAAAAGTGAAAGAAACAAAAGAAGAGAAACAAAAAGAAAATGTTAAATGAATTCATCAACAATGAAACAAAGGTTTAGGCCATACATTAATCGACA
Organism: Cyrtodaria siliqua; assembly: GCA_037043455.1. NCBI lineage: Eukaryota > Metazoa > Mollusca > Bivalvia > Adapedonta > Hiatellidae > Cyrtodaria > Cyrtodaria siliqua. The sequence goes on along the minus strand of JAWPHD010005399.1, from coordinate 26,352 downwards.
AAGACTAAGTTTACGGGATTATACCAAATACATTAATTCCCACACATATTACATTGATAATGCAATACCTCTTTAGTTTGCATGATCAAGTATCTGTTTATAATTGTGTAGTTATGCAAATTCAAGTAACTGTTTCTATTATTTATATATTGTAACTGTTTCTATTATTTGTATATTATACATTATTTTCAAGCGTCTTGAATAATCGAATTGTTAAATGGTGTAAAATTAACAATACACTTTCCGACGTTCGGTTTGGATTTATGAAAGTTAAATCTACTATAGAAGCTGTATTCATACTACAAAATGTCATTGGAAAAGTATTAAATGCCAAAACTAGGCTATATTGTGCCTTCATAGACCTTAAAAAGGTGTTTGAATCTATTAACAGAAATGCACTTTGGTTAAAATCATACAAATTAGGCGTTAATGGTAAACTGCTTAAAATTATTCGGGATATGTATGATATTGTTAAAAGTTGTGTTAAACACTGTGGTTCATATTCAGATTTTTTTAATATATCATTTGGATTGAAGCAAGGGGAGAAAATCTCGCCGATAATGTGCCCACTTTTTTTGGAAAACCTAGAGTGTAGGCTCTCAATTAATGATATATTTTCTTATGCTTTTGCTTTTTTCCGATAATATTGTTCCAATAGGCACAAGCATTGAGTATATTTAAACTAGTTTAGATAAATGCTTTTGTAGCGTCTATTCTTAAAGACACATTTCCAAACAAAATGTAGTCGTTGAAAAATCATGGATAACATGCTTTTTAACTGCTTACTTCTCGCTGGCTGATTACCACAGAGACATCATATTGAGGCCCTATCATTTTTTTTCTTTTCATTTACTATTACCTTAGTTTTTGATATAAAATATATTGTAACTAAAAACACTAGATTGTTTGTTATGGGGTAGAATATAGTCGCCGCTTTGTCCGTCCGTGTGTGCGTCCGTGCGTCCGTGAGTCACACTTTTTGTCCGGAGCATAACTCAAAAGGTATGCTTGATTAAAGTTCGTGTGAATGATTAGGACAACGAGACGGAGTGCAGTTCATAGGAACCATACCTATAGCTTCACTACTTGTTTAACTATCTCCCTTTTTTGAAAAATCTTATCCGGAGCATAATAGAGTTCCGTACGGATTCATTTTGAATAAGGAATCACCCACACTAAACATTACTTTTTTCTGTGTAACTTTCGATATAAAATATATATCGGTTTTACCGATTCTCTTGTTGTTATTATTAATATCAGAAAACAAACAACAACACACGAACTATAAGTGATAATTTTACTGCACCATGTATTAATATTAGTTCCACCTATGGCCCATATGAGGTTGTCCATACGGATTTGGTAACCACTGTCTACACTGTTCAACAACACACTTTGGCAACAACAACACTTTCGGCTCAGGTGATCAAAAACACTGACAGATGACAACGATTTTGGAATTTTGAAGTCCCGAGTTTCTTGCATTTGAGATTTACTAAAACATGACAGAGAAGTAACTGGTAATAGAGTATTTTGTGCTAAAAATACTAAAACTATTAATTGTTAACACGGGTCTTTTAAGAACATCCATCTATACATAGTTGTTTTAACATATATACAAGTGCACATAAAATGCAAAACGGTTATACGTTTTACTACATTATTATACACTCTTTATGGGACGGGCCTCATCCTTTGACAAAAAACTAATAATCTCAATGTCCTTGTGCAAATGTATTTCTACACAACAACAACAACAACCTTTATTTGGCTCAGGTTACAACATACAAAGTATGGAAACAACATGAGTATAAATTACAGATATGAGTAAAAAGAGATTGCAGTTCATACAATTTTAAACAACGGGTTGATGGTGCTGGTGGGGGATGGGGGAGAACTTCTATATAACAATAATAAATATAATAATAATAGTAATAGTAATAATAATATAATAAAAAAATAATCATAATGGTGGGGATGGTGGGGATGGTGGGGGAGGGGGGAGTGTTTCTATATAATAATAATAATAATTATTATAATAATAATAATAATAAATAATAATAATTTACGGGCACACATCAATGATCATTAATTGAGATACACCTTGTTGCGTTTGTATCAGTAGGCATACTTTGTCACGGGAGTGCATTTTCTTTCACCTCATTGGCCAGTGACGTAGACGTTTTCGACAGAGGCACGAATTCGGCAAGATATACGTTGGTGTCTTGCAGATAAGCACGTGCTACATGATTGTACATAGTTTATTTATCAATGGGGACATGTTTATTTGGGTTTGCATTCAATGGTGATTCAGGTATATGATATACTATTTTTACAAAAGCAACAGTGGTGACTTACATGGAATAATTATATTCTGCGAAATACAGAAGTACATGGGCATGGCAATTCAAAGGTGAGTATATGTATGCATATATATCAGTATATAGGTCGATACAATTATCATTATTACTCTTATTTTAAAATAGATTTTGCATTAGGAAAAAATGCTACAGGATAATATATAAATATTGTTTGATTACTTGAAATGTTTTGTTACAATGTTAACAAATATGCTCAGTCTTTGCAGTAGAGGTATGTATTCACTCCTGAGTAGCTCTTTACATTTCCGTATATTTGGGTAAGTGAAATAATATCTAGGTATAAATTGGGTTCTTTTTTCTATGAAAAAGGGACAAATAAGCAAGTAATGAAATTCGTCACCAGTGTCGTTTAGTGGGCATAGTGTACACTTTCTGTCTGCATGTGGTGTATTTGTCCATCGTCCTGCCTAAATCGGGAGATTGTGATTAGCAGTTCTTAATTTAAAGATAGGCCTACTTGTTGATTTGGAAAGGTTCTTCATATAGCTCTCGAAGTTGGTATTATCTTTAAATAAGTTATAGTTTTTTCCTTTAGAGAAGCGTTCAAGTTTTGAACTCCAGTCTTGAATGAATTGATCTATGAGTGTTTGTTTGAGTATTATATGAATATTGCGCGTTTGTATTTGATATTGGTTTACGAAAATATCTGCATTACCGGTGTATTCGAGAATTTGTTTGACACAATTGATCCATTTAAAGTTGTGGTTCGAGTGAAGCATTAAGTCATAGCACATGTGGGATAATTTGAGTTCCTTACTTAAAATCAGTTTATTCCAAAATTTGACCATTCTGCATTTAACTATTATTTCTATTGGGTATCTACCAAGTTCAGCGTAAAGCATGTATAAAGGGGTACTTTTCCTACTATTTGTTATTTTTCTTAGAAAATCGGTATGTATTCTTTCAATATTGTCTTCAAGTTTTCAAATCCCCATATCTCACAGGCCTAAGTCAGTATTGGTAATACAGTGTGATCAAACAGTTTAAGCTGGAGATCTAGTGGGAGATCTAAATTATTAGTGCGCATGTAGAGTAAATGCATCGCCTTTTTTGCTTGCGTTATTATATGAGTTCTAGCTTTCAGGAAGCTACCTGAGCTGCTGAAGTGCACACCCAGATATTTGTAGTCATCAACAGTTTGCAATTGAGTGTCACCTAAATGGAAGGAGTAATTGTTAGGTTTATTCGTACCAAATACTATTACCTTTGTTTTAGATATATTGACTTGCAATTTCCATTTTGTACAATACTCATTAACATCATGAAGACAGGATTGCAGAGAGTCAGAGTCTTCAGCAATGACGACCGTGTCGTCAGCGCACAAGAGAACTAACAGTTTAAAAAAAATATGTACTACCGATATCATGATCTGAGAAGTTTATTTCCACACCACTGTTATCTTTAAGTAACAGGTGTGACTATAGGTCATTTAGAAAAAGTAAAAAGAGGACTGGAGAAAGATTATCTCCTTGTCTTAAACCGCTTTCACATGCGAAAAACGCGGAATTATCACCATTTAAAGAGACACAAGACTTGATATTAGAATACATATTTTGAATAACGCGAAAGAATTTACCGTCTATTCCTGCATTAATTAGTTTTGTCTACAGTCCTATGCGCCATACAGAGTCAAAGGCCTGTGCGAAATCAATAAACACACAAAAGAGATTTTTCTTTTGTGATCTCAACATATTTATTATATAATGTAGAGTAAATATATGATCGGTCGTAGAGTACCCTTTTCTGAAACCAGCTTGATTTTCTGAGAGAGCTTCATATTCATTTATAAATCTATTTAATCGTTCATTTAAAATCGAAGTAAACAGTTTTCCCAAACAGCTTAATATGGTAATAGGCGATAATTTTCCGGGAGTTGAGGTGACCCTTTGTTTTTAAAAACAGGAATAATAAAGCCTTCAAGCCAGGAATCTGCGATTTATAGTTACCTATAGAAAATCCCGTACATTTTATAGGGATATTCAAACAAAGACTAGTAGATAATTGTGTTCAAAATTGGTTATATGACCTTGAGTTCTGACGTTGTATAAAGTTGTGAAACATCATTTTGAATATGATAATTATCTTAATTTATTGCACACTAGACGTGATCGCAGTGTTTGAACTAGATTATGTCTTTCTTCTCATAGCTTAATAATCGAAACAGGGAGGTATTCTTGCGAAAGACTAGAAACACGCGAACGAATATGTCAACTATGTAACAATAACGATATTGAAGATGAGTACCATTTTGCCCTGATACATGTATGCCCTGTTTATAATACAATCAGAAATACATTTAGAAACATATATAATATTCAACGACCTAGTATTTTTAAATTTATTACTGTTCTTTAGTCAACAAATATAAAAGAAATAAATAATTTTGTAAAACCATTTTAGAAGCAATATCCTTAAGACGTACCATAACATTACTTGGTTCCGCCTTAATTCCATTAAGCGATGGGAAGGCTTGTATTAGCAGGATTTTGTAAAGGATATTTCGACAATAAAACACGTTTAAAAACATGTTTTTACTGAAAAATCGATAACCTGTTTAAATTTACCTATTAAATGTATTAGTTTTACAACATGTACAACATGCAAACTTTTTAAGCCGAAATTATGGTTTTATTTCATACCCCAGCCAACCCCGTTTTCACTTCTTGGAGAAGGGGTTGGATGCAGTATGAAAGTTAATACTGTAACCACATAATGACAAATCATCTCGTTCATCCTCATTTAGATTAAAAATATAGAACCTATATTACTATTATATAGTTGTTGTTTTTTGTGTTTTTTTTTTCAAGTATGTCATTTTTTCTCAAGCATATGTATAAATTGCATAACTTGTGCTAATCGTGTTTTTGTGTATACATTGTATTTGTGAACTCGTGTTATATGATGAAAAACTATGTAATAGTTTAAGTCAACACAATGTATTATTCTTCTTCTTCATTATCAAGTGACTGTTTCTATTGCTTATACATTAAGTATCCGTTTCTTTCTGTCGGTCTAATTATAACAATTGTTCTTTGCCTTTATCTAACATTGATCCCACTCTTGTTAAGCATCTTAAAAGGCTTGGGGCATACACAGTAAACTGTTCATCCTTATTTAAGCTTCTTTTTTATTTTTGTTGAAAATTCGATGCAATATCAAACACATGAATTTAGTTGGTAAAGAAGGATAAAAATATCGGACAGGGAAAGCAGCATTCAAGGACGACAGTCAACCACAAAACACAAAAACAAACACGCAAACAGACAAAAGAAAAGGCAAAAGTAAAAAAAATGCAAACGACATCTCAAACAAAAAAGGGTTGACAATAGGGCTACCGCCTTGGAACGGTCAGTGGCAAAGTAGGCCACTGGGGGTTTAAACCGGTTCTAGGGTGCACCAAACCTCACACTTACCCTACTGTCAACCCAAGCCTAAAATGTTTATTTGTTGCATTTTCTTCTGTTATACATAGGTTTGTTTTGTTGAACAAAGGTATGTTGTATAATTGAGTGACTTTTGTTATGCGAGTTTACAAAGCTGTACCAGCTGTTAACACGCTAAAGATAACAAAGCTCGTCAAAGATAACAAAACTCATCAAAAATAACGATCACTTGTATTGCCTTTGTCCTTTCTGGCATTCTGCCATGACTTTGAGACAGTCAATATGAGTCTTATTAATATGTCTTAATGATGTAGTTCTATTAAGCAAATTAGTACACACTGATAACTATTAAGACGTTTGCTACAAATGTAGTATTGGCGCTTGTAAGATGGTTTGCAGATTAAGTTGATTATTAATTGCATACCGATATATGGAAATGTGAAAATAGCACAGGAATATGGTTCTTGCCGTTAAACTGCAATAAGAAGAAATGTTACTGTACTTTGAAAACTGGCGAATCACAAATAATGACTTGCAAACAGGTTCACTAGAGTTTGTCCAGATTTTGAACTCACCGAAAGTAACCGCCATTTTGATTTGAAGTTGGGGTCAATATGATTAAAGACTATTGGTCGACCATCTGTATAAAAAAGATCCAAAATGGATGGGTATGGTCACTAGTGTTGACTTACTGTCATGTACTATATGGTTGAAATGCTCATGCCTAAATTTTGCATTTGGCTGAACATTTTCATCACTTGACCATATCCCAATCATTTCGGGTCTTTGTTTTTTTTAAAAGATGGCCGACCAGTAGTTCTTAATAACAACTCATGCTTCATAGAAGGTGGTGCAAACTGTTCATCTCACCTCTCATATTGATGCTGTTTTCACTAGAAGTTAGGTAAGTGTATAAAAAATACAGATAGCATTAAATGTGTATATCATTCTTTTACTAATCACACTGATTGTCTTAACAAAATACTTACTCTTAGAATTACTTTCGAGTAATACCACACTGGTCTCATGGTAACGGTAGAGTTCCTTTATAGAATTGTTAAACTGCAACTCGTAAAACGCTTACTGCCGTTAAAATAAATCTTCCCTAGTTTTACTGTGAGATCATTTTATTTCGTCGGGATTAAAATTCACGATTCTTTCCAAAAAGACAGTTTCGAGGGGACGTAATTTCGCGCATTTCTGATTTTGGAAAAAAAAATTCTACAAAAAAAGGACTATGTTGAAACGCATTATCGATAAATTGGACCCAGATTTGTAAGTGCAAAAACATCCCCAGGCTACAGATTGGCAGAGCTGTCTGGCGATTACGCCAGACCTGTTCTAATAAACAATTAACCCAGGTCAGAAAACACCTACTCGGCGGGTGATGTGGTTTGATCTCCCGTTGTTTACCCTGTCTGACACCATTGTTAGTTTGGGAAGGAAATGGCGGACACCTGCGTAGATGTGTGTCAAATCTCTGATTTGATTGGCTAACAGCTATAATTAGCTCATGAATATTTATCAGTGACATTGCGTCAATTAAGGGGTGTTAAAACAGGTAATTGAAACACGTTAAGTATTTCTGAATGCATGATAATAGTACTAATTGATATTAAAACGTAGAGTGCTTGCATATGTGTGTCGTACTGTATTGTGTTTTAAATGTTGCTATGTTGGCTTGTGCTTTGTTTGTTGATAGTATTTGTTTTTTTGTTGATTAAATATATACAAATTTGTACGTGTTATTGAAAATACCACCACGTATTTCACTTTGCAAAGTATATGGTCAGTACTCTGTATATGATGACAACGATAACAAACGTAACTATCATTCGTGAATGAATTTATTAGACCGCTTGCGTAAACACAGGTGTGTCGACACATCGGCATACATACTGACATATTAAAAAGATTAAAACAAACAAGCAAGTTTTTATTTTGTTTATTGTATAAACAATTATATAATTATTCAATACATACATAATGATAAGCCTTTTATCTGCAACAAACAACCTGGTTCAATAAGTATTAAACTTATGTTAATATGCCAAACTCATTGATAAAACTGCAATACGTAAGCGATCGGAAACAATGTTTTAATATAATGGATATTAAAATCAAACAGGAAAAGCCTGTTTCGTACACATACTACTTAATTCAAACTCTGGACATTTATAATCGTGGGGATTTGATTTCGTGGTTTGGGTCAACCACGAAATACGCGAAATTAAACCCCCCACGAAATATAATGATTTCACAGTATATAAAGCCAGGCTATGTTGTTTTCTGTGTGTTATTTATGGGCCACGCCAAAACCGTCAAAACACGTAACTTATTTAAAATAATGTATCTTGTATTTCAATTTAACAAAATGGCAATCCATTTAATCGCTTGTCTAGTCCAAACCTTTTGATAACAGAACAAACCATTCAGCAATCGGCAAAACCGTTTTATACGTCTTGAAGTAATTTAACAACAATTCAGACCACACAGTTACATTTCTTGAATGGGAAGTTAAACCAATTAATTACAAACGAAACCGTTTAATAAACTCACATTTCACTTAACATAACTTTTCAAATAATAAACACCCATTTCGTTAAGTGACTATTTTCATTCAATGAAACTTTCAAACGGAAACACATGCACGAGACATGAAGATTATCCATGTACTGGGCGTCGTTAATCGAATCGAGACATGAAGATATCCCATGCACGCGACATTGGTAATCGAGACATGAAAATGTCCCAGTCACGGGACATCGGTAATCGATACATAAATATTAGCCATTAACCCATTAAATCTTCATGTCTCGATACCTATGTGCCGTGCATGGATACTCTTCATCGCCCGTTTACCGATACCCCGTGCATGGAAAATCTTAATGTCTCAATTACTTGGCTATACATTGATTTTATTTTAGTTTTGTAACTAATTAAGACAATGATACATACATCAATACAAAATATACTTTGTATAATTACATTTATTATTTACAAATTAAAAAAATCGACCCTTAATCGCCTTATGCACTAAACGACAGTCACCGCTTTAAAAGAACGTGTTAAAGATTTGAGCAAATTATGATGAAACATAAATTCTAAATTAGCAGATAAAATCGGGTACTTATAACTGCTGTCTGGTGTACAAGTTGTTTCTGTCGCTTAACTACGGTGTTCTTCTGTATCACTTCGTTCTGATTGATACAACTGAGTTAACTGCCTGTTCGACAGTGTCGTAGAATTCCCAGCTAGAGTTTGCTCCAGGATAGACATCGATTTCCATGAACTTGTTTATCCGCATTTGTTCATACGACGCGACGCAGAAAACCTTATCCACTCTGGTTTCGTTTGCTGGAAGTGTTACGGTAATTCGTGTGGTTGTTTGGTTTGGTTCATTTCGAGAAATCTAAAATAAAGTAATATAATTGAACTGAGCAGGTGTTAGGAAGTAATGTAATCATCTGATCTTAAACAATAATAAAAGTCCTGGTGCAGGTGGTATTACTATTGACTTCTATAAAATATCCTGAAATGATGTAAAACAATTTTACTTAAACTCGATTAATTTAACCACACTACTAAAACAGGTATAATAACGCTTTTACGAGAAAAAAAAATTAAGAACAAACATCACTAAATAATTGGAGACCGATAACTTCACTAAATACTGATTACAAATTCACAACATAAACAATCGCAAATAGACTTAAAAGTGTTATTCCACACATTATTAACGCATCACAAACCAGTTTTATAAAGGGGAGATATATTGGGGGAAATGTAAGACTTTTATTTGATGTCGTGGATTATCTTAACCACAACGAAAGTCAGCGTTTACTTTTTTTGCAGATTTTGAAAAAGACTTTGATAATATAGGTCATTTATTTTTTTACCTGTTTGAGATATTTTAACTTTGGTGATTCTATAACAAATTTTATAAAACTGTTTTATCATGATGTACACATTTCTGTTTCAAATAATGGATAGATATCTGATTTCTTTAAGGTTGAAAGAGGAGTTAGACAAGGATACCCACGGCGCCCGTTTGTTATTATAGTTATTGAAGTGTTATCACATGCCATAAAACGTGAGAAAAACATTAAAGGGACAGTTATAGCGGCGAAGAAATTAAAAAAAAAATATTCGCCGACGATGCTACGTTTATGATGGATGGTTCGCAAAACTCATTAAAAACACTAATTAATGCAGTTGAGCATTTCGAAATATATCTGGATTAAACTTTAATACGGATAAAATAACTATTTTAAGAACTTGTTCTCTTAAAAGTACCAACATTGACTATTGTAAAACAAAACATTTAGATGGACATTAGACAAAACTAGTACTTTAGTGATGTTTTTCACAAAAAATAGCAAAAAAGCACATGAACTCAATTCCAAAAATTGATGAATTGTATACGTGTTTAAATAAATGGAAAAAAACATCATTTATTTCTAATAGATAAAATCACAGTGATTAAATCTTTGCTCTTTTCAAACTTATATACCCTTTAGCAGTCCTAGAAAAGCCTAAAGAGGATATTATCAAACAAATAACACAAAATATGTATCAATTCTTATGGACATGATGGAATGCAAAACCTGTTTAAATAGGAAGAAAAACTTTAATACAATAATACGACATATGGAGTCTAAAACGATACATTTATAACTGTGCATCAACTCTTTAAACTGTAGCTGGATTAAGCGAATTTTAGACCCAAACAATAACGGATTATGGAAACGTCATTATACAAAAGACCTAAATGAAATAGGTGGAAGTGCATTTTCCGAATGCAATCTTAATTGTAAAGACGTAAATACAATTGGCAAAAAAAATATGGTTTTTAAAGAAATATTTGAATAAATTATAAGGAGGATATAGTATCTATTTCCAAGCAGATAATCCGGATCATCTCGTTATTATATAAAATAGATATAGTCATTTATATTAAAAGATGGGATGTTTTAGGATTGAAATATATTAAACAACTATAAGATTAGCGTGTAAGACGATTTTTTACATTTACAGAGTTTAAAGAATTATTCGATGTTAGAAGCAGTGACTTGTTACAATGCATACTCCAAGAAAAATGAATGGAAAACATTACTCCAAGAAGAACAAGTAAATGTAATAAATAGTAAAGATATTTTGATAATGGCATTACTATAAAGCAAAACACTAAATAAACTCCTAAACGAGGTACTGATAGAAAAAGAGACACATGACAATATTGTAAAATGGCAAGTAAAGTGTGAAGAAATCCTAGAAGATTTAGATTGGAACAATAGTCATATTTCACCATTCACAAGTACAATAAACACAAAACACTATAAGTAAAACACATAAATGATCATGTACATATAATATAAAAAACAAAAACCTAGAAAGCCACAAAGTAAGTACTATATAAGCGTACGTCAGTTATTGTATGTAACACATTATAATTAATATGCTTTGAGAGAAATAAATTATTAAATCAAAAGAAGTAATATAAGGTTAATGTATGCAAACTGACAAACGTGGATAAAATTAAAGTTAGGGCTAGGTTCGACATTATCTTAAAGAGCACAAGCAAGTATATGTAAAGAGCAGACAATTATCTTAACTAGCAAACGCACGTGCGTGCATATAAGGACATACATATCTTAAAGAGCACAAAAACGTATATATAACGAGCTGACATGTATTTGTATCGGCAAAGATAAATACATTCACACAAAAATCGCATTTCATCGTCAGATGCATTGAAAAAAGGAAAATAATACAACAGAAAGAAAGGAGTATATGGCATGTAAAAGATCGCCATCACTATAGAAGTGTACATAGTTCCGATAGAATAATACGACAAGAAAACCATCGTCATAGAAGAATTAAAGGTCGATATCCCATATTTAAAAATAACACCATCACTATAAAAATACACTAAATAAAGGGTGCCATCACGTGACAGCAATGCGTTAAGAACATACAATATAAATATGTATGTCTCGTAGAAATAGGGTTTCTAACTAATGAAGAATCAAACTCTACAAAACGACAACATTGAACAAAATCATAAACTAAACAATATAAAGTAGATACAAAATTCGAATAGGAAAATTAATATAGCTTTCACAGAACACAGTCAACCAAAAGCAAACGAAATTCCAATGTCAATAAGATACAAGACAGTTGACATCACAAACATAAACGGATGACAATATGGCTACCGCCTTCGAACGGTCAGTAAGTAAAAAAAGTCCGTTGGAGGCTTAAACCAGAATCTAGGGTGCACCAAACCTCACTCTTAACCTACCGTCATCCACATAAAATGGGACAAAAATCCCCGCCAGGTTATATTCTCTAACAAACAAGGTAGCATTAATAGGCCATATAAATATAACAAAAATACGATTATGTATAAATGAATACAAAAACAAAAACATAGAAAGCCACAAAGTAAGTAATCATTGATTTGGCAGAAGCCAGAGCAACACGAGAATAAACCATTAAGGGCACGACCAGACAAGACTGAAGACCAATATCAGAATGTAGGTAGAGGTCATCATGGAGAATACAATATGTCTGGTCATCATACAAACAAAGAAGGAAGCTTAATGGCAAACTGCAAATAGGTCAACCACGTAGCATGAATTGCGTTGTAAAATGATGGGTTGATGTCGAGGTGAGATCTCCAGTGCAATGCTTCATGAGACTTAGAAATGGGGTGGAAGCATTGCGAAGTCCAAACGACACCCGCTTGCTTCATAGACACCGAGCCCTCCGTACTGCAAAGTTGTATTTTCCGTTTCTTCTTCCAGGAGTCCAACTCGCCAATATGCTGATTTTAGGTCTAGTATTTCACTTTTATTTTAGGAATTTCTGAGGCATTACTTGTAACCTTTTATTCCGCCTTCTAAAATACATGGAGAATCGTGTACTGTTATTATTTTCCTAAAGATTTCTACGTTGTACGACCATGGAACATTGTCCATGGGCCATGGTTATCTGATGGCTTTGATATTCAATATTTCCTGAAGATGTACTTTTAGCAATATAGCACGAGGCACTTTTATGTACGGTTCCTTTAATTACTACAGGCATTAGAGGTCAGATATCATCTGTCTGTGTTGGTGGTAAAAAAGAGTAGCCTCAATCATTTGTACCAGATTACATCACAAAATATATTGCCTGGTCTAATGTTTGTTTCATATGTGTAATTTTTTCTAATGCAACCAAACTGACCACAACTATGTTTGTATAGACATATTATACATACCCGGTGGAGTTTTTCTGGAGGCCAGATGGAATATCTGTACTAATACGTAAAGAAATGCAACCAAATACATATATAAACAACTTCGCACAACCCAATAAGAAGGACCTTTTCAAATATTACTCATTGCCCGCGGAGGCGGCTAACCCATTTTGCGATTGTATTTGGTGGAGGTCTGCAGACGAATATAATAATCTCTGTGAAACTTACCTTGTACTCTCCATACTTCATCAGATCTGGACCATATTTATCCCTCAGGCGCATTTCTAGTTGTGGTCTAGGTCGCCCAGATGCTCTACATGATATAACTATTTTCTTTGTCGTGTTTTTTGTCACTCCGCTTCTGAGCTCATCAAATGTAATCGGTTCCGGTATAATAGCTTCTGTCATTGTGTCGACGGTCTTGTTTCCACTAACGGCTCTGTTATAAAGTTGGTTTAAAAGTGTATTTATTACGAATACAATGACGAGGATAATGTATTTACATAATTCAAACAGTATAACGTATTACACACAAAATATTATTTACATTAAATTAACACGAATATTATAATGTATTACATTAATAAACAAGAAACGTGACAAACCAGGTTTTCCATTTAAAATGCTATTACAGTACCGGTAAGATGAAGTAACAAATTGCAAGTTTCGTTCCAATATCTCATTCCCAACTAAAGTTATTGAGCGGAAACTGTTCTTGTAGTTTTAAAAACAATGACCTTGACATTGACCCCAGTGACCCCAAATGTAATTCCAAACTTCCTTTTGACATAAGCTACCTACACCGCAAGTTTCATTCTAATATTTCATTTCTTACTTAAGTTATTGAGCGGAAACCGTTTTTCTAGTTTTAGTAACAATGACCTTGACATTGACCCCAGTGACCCCAAATGCAATTCCAAGCTTTCTTTTGATATAAGCTACATACATCGCAAATTTCATTCTAATATCTCATTCCTTACTTAAGTTATTTAGCGGAAACCGTTTTTCTATTTTTAGTAACAGTGACATTGGCATTGACTGCAGTGACCCCAACAGCAATATCAAGCTTAATTTACATATAAGGTACTCTACTTACCAATATCTCACTCCCAACTAAAGGTATTGAGCAGAACCGTTTTCCTATTTTTAGTAGCGATGACCTTGACGTTTATCCCAGCGACCTCAAATACAATCCCAAACTTTGTTTTGAAATAAGCTACCAACACAGCAAGTTTAATTCTAATATCCGATTCTTTACTTAAGTTATTGAGCGGAAACAACCGTTTTCCTAATTGAAGTAGGAATGACCTTGACCTTTCCCTCAGTGTCCCAAAATGCAATCCCAAGATTGCTTTCTATATGAGGTACCTACAGAGCAAGTTTCGTTACAATATTTCATTCTCAACTTAAGTTATTAATCGGAAACTAATAGTTTGACGCCGCACTCACGCCCACCCGCACGCCCGCCCACACAACGACACACCCCAATCTAATAACCAAAACCGAGGAAAACCTGGTTGATATATTAAAATGTATTTGCAATTCTGTCCTACGAATATACTGTAAAACGAAACATACGAAAAGTATAATGTATGACATTAATACGAATATACATGCATCATACGAATATAATGTACTACATACATATGAATATTATAATGCATCGAATAAATACCATTATAATGCATTGAATAAATACGAATTTAATAATGTATTGAATGGATACGAATACAATCTACGAATATCTAGATATTATTTAACTGCTGCGATCGATTATAGAAAAGTCCTTTACGAGATAGGAGGCGTGTGACTGTTAACTCTACTGGCCGCAGACCAGCAGAGCTTATGGGATGCCGAGTTGTCCGCCGTCCGTCCGTCCGTCGTCTGTCTGCTCGCTCGTCTTAAAATTTGCCTTGTTCACGTCATAGGATTGGTAATTTTATCGTTTTGGTTACACAAATAAAATTGAAAACTGAATAATGGGTGTTGTTTTCATTGTATTCCATAATCTAAAGTTGAAACAGCACTTGTATATCAGTATTTTGAAACCCCATACATTACTTCCAACATGCCTTATATAAAAAATGAAATGGCATCGTAGGTCCGCACTGTACTGCAAACAAGGACTTGAAAAAACAATGAAAGAGACAAAAAACAACAGAAAGGGTGGTGAAGACAGGTTTACCGACTTGGAACGGTCAGTACGCAATAAGGCCTACTGGTAAGCTTGAATCGATTTTATATGCGCACAATCCTCGCTATTATCTTGTCTTCAGCGCCCAAATAGACAAGACAGTGTAAACAAAACTACATCCCATCAAAAGGAATTCTCTAACAATAAAGTCCAAATCCAGAGAAACTAACTAAAGAAACACATACAAAAAAAACAAAACATCTCAGTATGTATCCAGAATCGTACTGAACAACCATAGTAGTTGCAGCTAAAGAGAAAATCAATCTAGGGTACGTCCAGAAACCTCGAGGGACGAAAGCTCATGCACCCACCTCCCTTAGTTGGGGTTTCAGTAGGTACAATCATAGAGTCCCAAGAGGTAGTCCAGTCATCGCACAAGTGAAAAGTGAAGCGTAATGACTGACTGTAGAGGGGTCAATCACTAAGCATGCAGTGCGCTGTAAAAGCAAAAGGTTATATCCTTTTATGACGAAATTTCTGATTAAATTTGTAAAGTGGTCAGGAAACTCGTCAGACCTCTTTAACTTTCAAAGTTTATAGACCACATCTCCATAAAATGAGGGTTTTGATATGCCTAGTCGCAGAAGTGTTTTTAGGTTGGTGTTGTACTTGTCCATCAGGCTCTCGTTGCGGCGGTAGGATTTAGAGAAAAATCTACGTAGTTTGTGATAACGAAAACCCTGCTGAAGAAGTTTACATGTAATAACTTGATTTCGATCATTGAAGTCTATAACATCATTACACGCTCTAGCAAATCGAATGAGCTGGGAGATATACACCCCGTATGAGGTAGCACGAGGTACATCTCCATCCATATTATTACCCTTATTATCAAAGTACCGTTAACGCTCACTAACACCAATTACTAACCCTTGGCTACACTATGCAATGTTGATTAATGAATGCAACGGTGCGTTGCATTCGCCATCTACACGTCGACCAGTGTGGTCAAGAGTGTTTATATGTAAATAAATATGAACTATATATCTAAGATATACATATTGTTTCAGGTTAGTGTCATATTTATATTTTAGTTTGTACTCTGAACTATTGTATTAGTTTAAAAGATACTTATGAATACGTTAATAACCGCGTATTTTACAACTCATTCCTTCATGACATTAATGTATGCTATGTGTTCACCATTTGTGTATTTATGATATAACGATTGGGCATTCGCCATCCACACGTTGACCAGTGTGGTCAAGAGTATTTATGTGTAAATACATATTAACTATATATCTAAGATATACATATTGTTTCAGTTTCAGTATTAACGAAGTCCCAAATCAGAATTGAACCACCGACCACAATATGTTGCCACATATAACACGTAATGAAACGTAGTACAATAAGACTAGTAAAATAACTCTACCGGCTGAAGCCGTCCGTGACACGATAGGGACTTCATTATAAACCGGATATTTACCAACCTTTGCCAGTGTCTTTATATCAATAAAACCTCGGACAAGTTCGAAAACCAGCCAGGTCGCATTGGTAATGCCAGAGTTATCGCCCGTGTTTCACTGAAAAATGTCAACACTCACGCACCTTCATTTAGTATTTGATTTTTACATAATAGCCCCCTGGTATACACTGCTCAGCTACCAGTAGCTCGGTAGTACTGACACCTTAAGAATGCATAAATAGTGCAATACAATACTTTGTTCAGACTATCATTCTTGTCTCCTCGGTAGCATGGCAGACACTTAGGGATAACTTTGTCCGTCGTCCTTCGTCGTCGTCCGTCGTCGTCCGTCGGCCGTCACACTTTACCTGCAACTTAACCTTGGCCATAATTTGAAAAGTATTTGACCTATGTTCAGAAAACTTCATCTTACCAAAACGAATATCTTTAGACATTTCCAATAACTCCGCCTTTACTTTTGGCAGAGTTATGCCCCTTTTCATAAGATTTAATCTGCAACCTAAGCCCATAACTGGCCATAACTTGAAAAGTGTTTGACCTATGTTCATGAAACTTCACACACGTCTTCATCTTACTCAAAGAAATGTCGTTACATTTGTCCAATAACTGTATACAGTTTTTCTTTATCGATTATTCAATGCAGAGTTATGCCCCTTTTCATTAATTTTAACAATTTAAACAAAACTCTGCTCCATACGTCATGAAGGAGTACAACCCTGTCTTCAAACTTTATAATTAGATTGCACTTGATGAAATAAGCACACGGCAAGCGATACAAGTGTTCCGTGGAATAACCGCCTAGTTATATTTAACAAGCAAACACGAACTTATATTTACACCATACCGTTACCTGCATATGTAATTCCCGCTAGCATTCCCGGAATCCTCGGTATACAGGTTGAGTGCCTGAATGTTGTACACGCTATTTAGTATGAGCGTCTCGGTGGCCATTTCCATTGGTGTACCATTGGATGACACCTTCAAAATATACACCTCTGGTCGCGGATTGCCCATTGCTGTGCACATCAAGCTCTGTGATGGAGGCAGGATTAGCGTATGCGGTGGCCAATTTAAAACTCCAACCTGGTTATACGGCACTACCTCGTGCGTTAGAGGAGACATGATTTTGATAATATTTCCGGAATAGACCTCTTCAGCGTAACCATCTATTCGGTGTGGAAGTAGAAATGTTAAAATACCACCGTATTGCACGTACGGGTATCTGAGAGATATTTGCATCACCGTCGATGAATTTCGAGAACTTGAGCTGAGACTTAACCCTTCGCTATTATAAGATGGAATTGCAAAGACTGGAGGGTTAACGCTTGTATTTAGGCCTATGAAATATACGTCCGCACCAGCGAGGAATTCGTTTAGATGTAGGTCTTCTTTGAAGATGATCGATATGTTGAGGTCAGATTCCCTTGGAGCTATATACGTGCTGTTTATCTGATATAGCATCGATTTGATTTCAGCAATGGGTTGTGTTCCAGCACATTCCACTGCAGTAAGATTAAATTTAATACTTATAATTTCGTTTTCAGTGTAGACTCGTACTAACGACAAGTGCGTCTGGTTGTAATCGGTGATGGTAATTCTTGATCTGTAGTAGGCTAACTTGTTGCCGCCTGCTCCACTTTCTTGAATCGTTCTGGTGCCGCCTGTCGAGATCATTATAACAAGGTTCATAAAGTGAAGAAAAACGTATTATACAAAGTAATTTGATTGATTAGATTGAAACTAGTTCATTTTAAAGATATATATTATTTGGAACAACAATAGTTTCCTTGCATCATACTATTTTCAATTCCATATACATATCAAAACATTTGTATGCCATATATTGCATTCTACTGACATATCATATACATGTTCCTGGGTTGGCCTCTATCAAGTTTGTGTTTTTCGCTATCGTCTAATTATCAAAATGGCCACCACGGCGACCCAAAATGTACATAGAGTTATATAGGAAAAGGTTAAAAATGACATGGCCGCCACGGCTAAAACTAGGTCAAATTTAAGGAAAATTGAAACGTTATCTCCTCCGAAACCACTTATTCCATTCTTGTGAAATATCATATACATGTTCATTGGGTTGGCCAGTCATCCAAGATGGCCGCCATGGCTAAAACTAGGTTAAATTTAAGAAAATTTCAAACGACAACTCATTCAAAACCACTTGGGTTGGCCTCTATCAAATTTGTGTTCTTTTGTTATCGTCGAATAATCAAAATGATCGCCATGACGACCAAAAGTTTACATGGAGAGAATATAGAAAATGGTAAAATTGACATCTTCTCTGAAAAATCTTGAAGGATTTTGTTGAAACTTCATCACAATGATCTTTTGGAGAGTGCGCCTCAGATTTATGTTTTTTGCGGCCGCCATCTTCTCTGAAACCGTTTGAAGGATTTTGATGAAACTTAAATCACAATGATCTTTGGGATAGTCCCTCTCAAATTTGTGTTTTTTTCGGCTGCCAGTCATCCAAGATGGCCGCCATGGCTAAAACTAGGTTAAATTTAAGGAAATTTCAAACGACATCTCCTCCATAACCACTTATTCCATTCTTGTGAATTATCATATACATGTTCCTTGGGTTGGTCTCTATCAAGTTTGTGTTTTTCGTTTTCGTCTAATAATCAAAATGGCCACCACGGCGACCCAAAATTTAGATAGAGTTATATAGGAAAAGGTTAAAAATGACATCTTCTCTGAAACCTCTTGAAGGAATTTGATGAAACTTAATCACCATGATATTTGGGATTGTCCCTCTCAGATTTGTATTTTTCGCGGCCGCCAGTCATCCAAGATGGTCACCATGTCTAAAATTAGGTCAAATTTAAGGCAATTTCAAACAACATCTCCTCCGAAACCACTTATTGCATTCTTGCGAAATATCATAGGTCAAAGTTTATCAAAGACATATTACCACTTATTCCATTCTAGTATCATATCATATATTCAAAATGGCCGAAATGATAACCCAAAGTTTACATAGAGTTATATATAGGAAACATGTTTCATGTATTGGCCTCTATCATGTTTATGTTTTGGATCACATCATACAAGTAGAGTGTCTACAGGCCCTCTTGGGCCTCTTGTATTATATTATAAAGGGGAAAAAAGGCAACACGTCAATTCTTCTGTATAACTATACACTGCAACTTAATTCCACGTAATATTCCAGGGGAAACCCAATATATTTTGTGAAAAATAGGTCACAGCAAGAAAGAACAAAACTGTGCTGTTGTAGACATTTTAATGACAATACGCTTTGTAACATGACTATCACCAACGTTGAATTTCCCGCTTTGAAAATTTGATCCATTTCAGTACTGTATTTAATATAAAGACATTGAAAAAGATTGCAACCTAAAGAAATATAAAAAGATCGGACAGGGAAAGTAGCATTCAAGGAGGCCAGTCAAACACAAAACACAGAAACAAACATGGAAACAGACAAACAAGAAGGCAAAAGTAATAATAAAAGTAAACGACATCACAAACACAAAAGGGTTAAGTTTGCTCACTTGCATGAACCAAACGCGTGTGCCATCAATAATAAAACTTTAAAGGGATAGCACTTGGTATGTTGTATGTTGTTTTAATCTTTTTCCCGAAAGGAAAGGTCTATTGTAGCCATTTACCATTTGATTAACATGCATCATATTATACACACACTATATAGAAGTAATTCCCGAGGTGCGTTTCTTCTTTAGCATATATTACAGAAGCCGTATAAGGCTAAGATAACAAGAAATACTATTAAAGCAAACGCGTTTTGCTGCTGTGCTTTCTATAGAACCGTGTTTATCGTTAACGTTGATATCGGCATATTACTGACAGACTATAAGGGAAACAATGAATATACTATTACCGGTTCTCATTATTCCGCCATTATTACGAAGTACCAGCCATTCTGATGAATGAGTAGTGGGTGCTCTGTAATCTACCGACACATTGACCGTGTCATCAACCAACCCACTAGACGTAACAGCTAGTACTCTTAGTGGCTCATCGTCTTGTACAGGTGTTGCTAAAGTGATGTTCGTATCCGAGATTGTTTTGTTTTTCTGCCGGAAAGAAATGTATACGGTGTCACAAGTGTCACGTTAGCGCATAAACGTGTACCAAACATTTCAAATAACATCACGTTAACGTTGCTGAGTTGGACAACTCGTCTCGCCTCTCACCGCTGGGGTTCGAATCCCACAAGGTATTCGACTTGTAAGTGAAAAGTGTAAATGTTTACAGATGCCAAGCGGCATACAGTACTGGTTGCACCCAGGAATACGTGGGTGGTCTGCTTCCAGCACAACAAATAAAAAAGGCGACTTTTATACAGAGCCGAAAAGGTGCTGAACAATTGACGATCAACACCAAATAAACAAATAAATATCAAATAGCATTTGAGATATTGGCATGCCATATTGCTGCAGTATGTCATTTATACACTACTCAACTTTTATAATCGGTCACCCAGTTTTTTTGAATAACACGAATACTAAAATCTGGAAATCACATATCAATATTTTATTAAGTTTATCAACAATCTAATCTGAAATAATCAGATTACATTGTTGATAAACTTAATAACATATTGGTATGTGTTTCGGTGATTTCCAGTTTATAGTATTCGTGTTATTTTCCAAAACAAACTGGGTGACCGATTATAAACGTTGAGTAGTGTATGGCTCACTGCAGCAGCTTATGGCTTACTGCTGCAGTATGACATATTGCTGCAGTATGTTATTATATGGCTCACTGCAGCAGCTTATGGATTACTGCTGCAGTATGACATGCTGCGTCGCAAGGTGTTACGCAGTGATACATATGTACTTTTTCATATGCAAAGTGCAGAAGTGCTTTGTTTATTTTGACATAATGGTAACAAAAAACTCTTACGAAGTTATCAAAATAAAACAATTTGATAAAACTATATATATAATTATATATATGAAAATAAACATGGTTCAATAGTTCGTGTAATAAAACATAAAACAGGCATAATCTGCAAAAACAATTTTCTAGGTGGAAATTTAAAAACGTATTCAAAACTATGTTAAAGTGCAGAATTTTGACTAGTAAAATTTCTTGGTAATTTAATTGTTTTGTTTGATTTATCTAGGTTTATTTTGTTCATAAATGTTGTTTGTTCAGTTAGTTATTCACTATGCCATGTGGCGTTTTGTTACAGACTGTACTATCTTAAATAACTTAAACTATTAAGTACAAATCGATTGGACGTGAACAAATTGCTAAAGAAAGTAGGCATTTATTGCAATATAGGTATTCTGGGTCAATTTGGTGAACATTGGGATAAAGTTAATCAATCTAGGTAGTTTAATCAGATTAAATATCTCTTAAAAGGAGCTTTCGAAATTACAATAAAATAAGACTTAAGTTTAGACATGTAATTCTTAAATTCCGTTAAACTGACCTTTTCCTGTAACAAAACGCAGAAACATTTGCTTGTATATCCCTAAAAACAAAGTTTGAGAGGGGGTATACTGGAGTCACCACGGCGGGCGGTCTGTTGGTCGGTCGGTCGGTTGGTCGGGCGGTTGGTCGGTCAGTTGGTCGGTTCATCTGGTACAGCAATTTGGTGGTGAACATCTTCTACATTTCTAAAGATATTGTCTTGAAACTTGATATACATGGTCATCATCAAGTGCTGATGGGTCAAAATACTGTATAAGCAATATTGTAGAGAGAACTACTTCAACAGTTTTCGAGATATTGTTTTCAATCTTGCTATACATGATCGACATAAAGTGGAAGTGTGCGTGACATAAATTTGGTCCGGCTCAGTTTAAACCTTGCAGTTTTATTGCCCTTGGACTTAGCTGAAGCACTTTATTTTTCTCAGACCATGTTGCGGAGCAAACTACCTTTCAAAATATTGGTTTGAAATTTGGTATACACAATTGACAGCATATGTTGAAGTGCGTAACACACGTTTGGTTTAATTTGGTTAATGCCACTTACATCAAAATGAGCGATGGCATACTGCAGCAGTCCGTCGATACGAATCAAGGAACTGCTGCACTGACCCATCTTAAAAATCAGATGTAGTACTGCAGCAATCGTTCCTACGCAGACTATTGTCAGCATCTGCAGTGAGCCATGTAAATGGCATACTGCAACAATATGGCATACTGTATTGTCACATGCCGGCGTCAACACATTTTGCTAGATGTTATATATCTAAGAGCAGTCCATGATGTGTGTGTGTGTGCGTGTGTGTGTGTGTGTGTGTGTGCGTGCGTGCGTGAGTGCGTGCGTGCGTGCGTTGCGAGCGAGCGTACGTGCGTGCGTGAGTGTGCGCGCGTGCGCGAGCGTGCGTTTGTTGCGGGTGTGTGTGCTTTTGACAGTTATTTATATAAATTTTATAAGTGAAAGTAAACAGGGGTATGACATTGCTAGGAGTAAAACTAACGTTGACCTTTGACCCAGTGATAGGATACAGCTGAATAAAAATCTTACTAAAAGATATTAACGCCCCCACCGACCCCATTTGCATACTGATGGTTTATCTCCCAGCTCATTCGATTTGCTAGAGCGTGTAATGATGTTATAGACTTCAATGATCGAAATCAAGTTATTACAAGTTAACTTCTTCAGAAGGGTTTTCGTTATCACAAACTACGTAAATATTTCTCTAAATTCTACCGCCGCAACGAGGGCGGCCTGCTGGAAAAAGTACAACACAAAACCTTAAAACACTTCTGCGACTAGGCATATTCACACCCTCATTTTATGGAGATGTGGTCTATAAACTTCGTAAGTTAAAAGGGGTCTGACGGGTTTTCCTGACCGCCTTTACAAATTTAATCAGGAAGTTCGTCAGAAAAGGATATAACCCTTTGGTTTTACAGCGCACTGCATGTTTTAGTGATCGACCCCTCTACAGTCAGTCATTACGCTTCACTATTCACTTTGTGCGATGACTGGGACTACCTCTTTGGGACTCTATGAATTGTACCTACTGAAACCCCAGCTAAGGGAGGTGGGTGCATGAGCTTTCGTCCCCTCGAGTTTTCTGGTCGTACCCTAGATTGGTTTTCTCTTTAGCTGCAACTACTATGGTTGTTCAGTACGATTCTGGATACATCCTGATGAGTTTATTATTTTGTATGTGTATCTTTAGTTAGTTTCTCTGGATGTGGACTTTATTTGTTTAGAGAATTCCTTTTGATGGGATGTAGTTTTTGTTTACACTGTCTTGTCTATTTGGGCGCTGAAGATAGGATAATAGCGAGGATTGTGCGCATATAAAATCGATTCAAGCTAACCAGTAGGCCTTATTGCCTACTGACCGTTCCAAGTCGGTAACCCTGTCTTCACCACCCTTTCTATTGTTTTTTTTGTCGTCTCTTTCATTGTAGTTTCTAGTCCTTGTTTTGCTGTACAGTGCGACCTACGATGCCATTGCGTTCCGACGCTGTTGGTTTTCTATTGGACCCTATATATCAATTTTTAAATAGCAGACACGTTTTATTTGCATGATAAAGTAAGTTTCCCAGATTCTAACCAAGCTAGAGATTTTAACATGTTGTCACATTCTCACTTTACTATGAAACTGTAACTGGTGGTAACTTACCTGTTGCACGGTGTCAATTTTGGCACTACAGTCACACGGAGGCATTTGCAAAGCACCACACATCTTCTCGAGGCCGGACCAAATCTGAAAATATAAAGTTTAATTTATTTTGACGTCGGCGGGCCGCAAGAGGTGATATATTGACTCTTTTATCCCTTATGATTTGTGACTAGAAAAACATGCCCTGATATAGGTTAACATGTTTCAATATTAAAAAAAAAACCGCAAATGTGAAACTATATGTTTCTGTATAAAAGTCATCTAAGAATTTCATAGAAATATTATTCAATTGTAAAATGTCCACAAATTATTAGTCACACAATTCACAAATTTTGCATAAGTATTTTTTCAACTCGTTTGATTTAAATTGGCGTAGAATAGTTAAAAATTAAAAACTAAATATGTTTTCAGTCATCTGATGTCATTTGACGATTGTAAGCATATGCCGATTTCAAAATTTTACGTTAACTTCTATTATCCTCTATAAGTTCAAAACCTACAAATATCTGATAAACATTTAGATCGCCTAAAAGTTTTCCCACGTCTATATCTATTAACTGGCAAAGGGGGTTACGCAAGCGGTTTAACTGATATTATCGGAAAATGAGATGGAAAGCATCAACACATGTTGTTTGTATAACCTGCGTTGTAAACACTGCTGAAATGGTAGAAATATTATATTAACACATTACTCACTTAAAGTAGGATAGTTTAGCATACTGAAACCCAGCTGGCTCGCTTAACATAAGCATTAAACATCAAACTAATTATGCACATGTGGTACTAATAAACTTGGTTCTCAAAGGCAAACTCATTATATATGCTGGTTTATTAGTTTAACAAATAAATGAAGCCAAAGGAAACAGCCCTTTTTCACCAGGACAAATGTACATAATGGCCACCATGGTTGCAATTGAAATTAAATAGGTGTACCTCTGATTACATTTTGGAGGTAAGTAAATCTTCAAGTAATTCCTTTGAATTAACGCATCCGTGGCCGGATGGTAAATAAGTGCACTTAGTGAGAAAGTGTCGATTTTATGGATGGTGGGAGGTATACAGTACTAGTTCTACCCAGGAAAAGGTGGTTTGCTTCCATCCCGAACAAAATCGAAGTCATACAAAACCTAAAATGTGCTGAAAAAGTCGTAAAACCCTTTTATTTCCGCCTTGATAACTGATAACTGATTACGCGTTATCGACCTGCATTTTTTCATTTAGACTTTCAAATACAATAGTTATTGTGGTTTCAAAATGCATTTGTGACCTTTAAGCAACACATGGAAGGTCATCAACGTATGTTTAAACCTTTAGTCGTACACATAAATGATCACGATCAAATACGGAAGGCCTTTGTGTTCTATATTTCAAAACCAGTTGACATGACCTATCTTTTTATAAAAATGGTATGTCTTAAATACAAAGTCAACCAGATAGTATTTAGTACTTATCCTTGATGATAATCTATATTTATCGTTACCTGTGAAGTTTGTAAACAAACATGATACCATTTATTTTATAGGTTGTTGTATTTGTATGGCAGAATATTACTCGGAACGTGTTGTTTGAAAACTTGGAAGGAGTTTTTTTTAGAGTAGGACTATGAGCTTTCGAGTTGTCCTGTACCAAAACAACGAGCTCAAAGCATTATATTTTTCCATACAAATTCAATAACCTTTTTATTGTATACTTTCATATTGTTGTTGAATGTTATGAATTCGTTGATTGCTATTTTTCATTGTTTTTGTGTTATTTATATATATTTGAATTGAATTTGTGTCTTGTCGTTCATTATTATTTTGTGTGAATGATTATTTGCCGGTAAATGATCAACGAGTGACGTTGACGCGATTTTGTGACGATTTTTTAACTATTCGTTAGCATTAAAAACAGTAGGTGAGTGATCATTTTAATTTGTTCGTCATTTTCTTTCACAGAACCTTGAAAAGCCATGTTATGAGGACACTAGTCACGTGTCCATTCCTTTACAGTTGAATGTAGTTCTTTATCGGTAGAAGTACTCTCGCAGAAGAATGAACGATTAGCTGAATGAAAAGTAAACGGGACCATATGAAAATATCAAACTGCATGCATACATACCAACTTTAAACGG